>JAYMSP010001600.1:0-30466 GCA_036897095.1 Plantago elongata | reverse complement strand
GGTTCGTGGTGAAAAGGGGGGCCGGGGGGGGGGGGGGGGGGGGGGGTTAATTCACTCAATACGGAGCACGTATATGTGCAGTAGATCAACGACCTACAAGATACCAACAGGAAGCGATAGACATGAGATTCAATTTGGACATCGGTGGAGTGTCAATCATACACAGTAAAACTTTAAGGTTCGGGACTAGAAATTTTATTAATTTAGTGAGATATAATTATATTGATAAATTAATAATTTATTAATTTAAAGAGGTTTTGTGAAAATTAAATATGACCTGTAAAATTCATTCGGCGAATTTAACTAGCTCAGGTAATTTAAACGATTCAAATTCTGAAGAAATTCGTGAGCTTGAGGACTTAATTATGGATATCCATAGCGAAACAAAATGGATGTGAATCTTTTTCTAGATTATTTTGGTGAAAATAATGAATGATACGAGATTCAAAGCATTGAAGAAATTGTGGTGGATGATTGGTTAGCTTTGGACTATTCAC
The DNA here is from genome assembly GCA_036897095.1 of Plantago elongata. Taxonomy (NCBI): domain Eukaryota; kingdom Viridiplantae; phylum Streptophyta; class Magnoliopsida; order Lamiales; family Plantaginaceae; genus Plantago; species Plantago elongata. Next base: position 29,969 of record JAYMSP010001600.1, on the reverse strand, counting down.
TCGTAAAGAAGCATTGCAAATGTCAGCAGCTCTTCACAACCTTTTGTTGCAATATGAAAATGCAACGTCTTAACTGTTAAGTACAATTTGAAGACTTAAAGATGAATTCAATATAGATTTGAAGCTTAACAAAAAAAATAAGTGACTATAGATTCATTTTTTATTAATATTTTAGTAATTATTAATTTATAGTTTCGTTGGAACCAATATAAATACACTGGGATTGTAAAAAAATTGTTTCTTGTTATTTTATCAATTAGGGTCCAATTTTGTACTGGTCTCAAATTGGAACTGGATAAATTATTAATTTTATCGAGGTTATTAATTTATCGAGTATTAACTTATAGAGATTTTACTGTACAAAGTTGAGTTTTGGACCGATGAAATGTAACTCAATTATATATACTACCACCACCAAAATCACTAAACGATCTTCAAAAAACTCAACCAAATCTTCTTAATATCAAGCTCAAGCTCAATCCGTAGCCACTAATTCCGCCCCCATTTCGCCAATTTCTTATACTCTAGTGTGTATGATACTGCTATTCGGATGGAGCAGAACATTATTGTATTCACTGCTATTCAGTTCAATGCTACTGCAAGTTACGATTTTCTGGAGTATACGTTGTATATTTTTCGTTCTTCCATCTGCTGATTGCGAAACTGAAGTGTCTTTTACTATTGAATAAGCATTTATCACCTTAGTTTCATCATGGATTTTACTTAGTTTCGATGTTCAAAACTATAATTGGAATCATGAACCTAGAAAAAGGTACAAAATAAGTTCAACCAGTCTAATCAACAGACAATTAACTATTTCAAGCTGGAAACCATGAAAACATGCAAATGTAGAAACTCTGTCCTTGGAAAAATCTGCTAAATACTGACCCTGGCTAGCAGAGGGACGAGCAAAATCAGTACAAAACAGATGGAAAAAAAATTAATTACACCGCATTGCACATGAAATTTAACGAGCTAGGTATATAGGACAACAAACTGAGAATTATGCCGATGAAACTGCTTCAGCAGGTTTATACCAGCCATGGTGGATCTCAACTGCCTTCTTTCTTCTAGCAAGTCGGGACTTTCTCCTAGCTCCTGTGTTGCGGTGAAGTGATCCTGCCTTTACAGCTTTATCAATAGCTGAATAAGCTTCAGCTATAAGCTTTTCAACGGGAAGTACTTCCTCAGATTGGGGCTGAGGTTTCTTTTTGAGAACTTCAAGAGCTTCTAAAACCTAAAACAGAAATGTACTATATGAGTGAAAAGGACCCAAATATAAACTGTCATTATTCGTTAAATGATCAAGCAGCATATTAACCCGGAAAAAAAACCTGCGTTCTCAGCAAAACTGAGCCAGAAAGAATCCTTGTGGTCTGTGCAGGGTTCTATTAAATGATACTTCTACATTGGGCATTATAAATGAAAATGGATTGGTAAATTGCAGCCCTGACGCTGCTGCTCCACCCATTTCATCAGCAAAATGCTTCAACGATAGTATCTCATAACAAGACGTCTAACCAATGTAATATGAAAGCTCATAGATTGAAGTGAAAACGCAATGCACATTCGACCAATATGGCATCCACATTCTTCATTTTGAGTATATAGAGTGCTGTATGTACAGATTCAAGATTCAAACTTGACTAATCATTCTTCCTTTTGGGTAAATCATTTACATACACTCATGGTTATCATTGAACTCTTGCTTCTGTCATTCACACTTGATGAAAACACATGCTAAAATTTACCACAGTAATCATCAAATTCATCATAATCGAATATGTAACTCAGCAATAAATCTACATAACCGAGTTAAAATTGCAATCAATATGCAACTCTAGCAATCAACTCATCATACTGTTCACGAAAGATGCCAACCACGCCCCTTTAAGATTCTTAAAGTTCACATGAAACAACTAGTATTTCGTATATTTGCAAAATCATTACTAAGCACCAACTTAACTAAAGGTCATTTCTTCCCATACAAAACACATGCTAATTCACACAAAGTCACAAACATGTCGAAATGTGAACTGCTAAATGTCAACAACTTCAGCCAGTGCCCTGTACAAAATTCAAAACAATATAACCTCTGCCACTCGCTTCACCGTTCACCTTAATCCCCTTTCCAAATCACGAATGCTCTCAATTTAATCAAATTAAACATAACTAGAACTGGAAGTACTCTTGCTACATTTCACTACCTCTTTAGAACAGATTAATTGTAAAAACTTGTTATGAAATCATTAGTCTAGCAAACAAAGACTAGCAACTAATTCAGCTAAATTGAAAGAAGAAGCAACAAACGAACCTTCTTCATCCGGGTCCTAACTTCGGATTTCTTTCCCTTATTATACAGCCTCCTCTTCTCCGCCTGCCGAGCTCTCTTGGCAGCTGAATCGGGCTTTTTCGTATTCTCCTCCGCAGCCGCACGTACAACCATAGAACGCCTAGGGCTCATCTTCACCGGGCAAATAGACACCAATCCTACAGATTAAACACAGTAATGATTCAAATCACCAAAATCCAGGTAAAACCCAGTCCTCAAAGACAAAAATGGAGTAAAAGAAACGGGCTAACTGCATTTTTGAACTTCCAGTGTGTTGCCACATACTAGTTCTTATTGGCTAAACCCTCAAAATAAGTTTGGAGTCAATTGTCAACTTCAGCATAAGCACTTCCTAGTCCAAGTTTCTCAAAGCATATTTAAGTAGATTAAATAGAAACAAAAGGAAGACGAAAGCGCATTGATAATCCCATCACAACAGGCAACACACTATGCAAGACATATATCAGCAGCATAGAGATAGCAAAAAGGGATAACGTTTCATCTTTATGAGTGTGATTCTGACATAAACACCCAGTAGATGAAATAGAATACCACATTAATCGAGGGCTAATCCGCCACTGTGTTGGTCCTGAAAGAAACTTGGAAAATTCTAAGATCTCTCTTAGAAAAGCTTTCCAATAACCCAACACAGCTAGAAATAAGAATGCACAAGTTTAGAATTTAGACCGTATCAAGCAACTACCAAACAAAACCCAATTTCATTTTTTTCCAGAAAACATCGGCAAATAACACTAACCATTTCCAATACAGAAAGAAAGAACAATACCAACGTAATTAACAAAAGAAATCAACTAAAAAATGTAATCTTGCATAAAGAGAAAGTAAAAAGTGCATACCTTTAGATATGTCAACAAGTGGGTTCACAGGAGCGAAACTCACAGTGGCATTTCGTAGTGTGGTTCTTGGGCGATAAAGTGAAGGTTTGTTTGGAGAGGGAAGGGAGGCCCGAAATGAAGAGAAGTTCCATGTAGAAGAAGAGCAAGCATACGCCATTGGAGAGGCTTATCTTTCTGCACGCACAAAAACGTCTTCTTTCTTTCGCTTTCTTTTGTAAGCTGCTCTGCACAGGATAAGGTTTTGTGACAACCAAGTACGAAATGAAAACAGTCTAGCAAATTAATTACTTCTTCTTACTCCATATATGAAATTGTCATGTTATATTTTAATTTTACAGAAAAATAAATATGAGAAAATTACTGATAAACTTGATTTTAAATTTTTAATTTTAGTTGGAATTATATGATTGGTATAGTATCCACTCATTCAAATATTTCAACCAACTCTCATTGTGCACTCGTCGACATCATCCAAATTCAAAATTTGATCCGATCAGAATTTGAAATTAACTCAAATCTATCACGGCCTAACAATCCGAGCATGATTCGATATCATATCCGAATTCACATAAACTGGTCGTAATGACCCATTATCTAAATTGATCCAGCCTATTCGAAATCAACTAATCTGAAATACTTTACCTGAAATCATCCGATCCCAAATGTTCCGAATTAGATTTGACTCGAAAATATCTGATTCGAAATTATCCGAATTAGATTTGAACCGAAATCATCCAATATGAAAATCATTCGAATTATATTTAACCCGAAATCATAGTATTGTATTTGATTTGGTATGATTCTTAACAAAAAAAAAAACCTTAATGAACCATTCACTTGGGTAATTCGTGTCAACTACCATTGCAAGTTAGGTGTACACCATCAATTCGGATCGTTTGTATTTATCGAACTTGAGTGATATAGTTATGAAGACCACATCAAACCTCTATATAAGGCACACCACCAAGTTCACTATCTACCACACTAGCACCACTGTCCTTCAAGCCAATTATCAAACATGTCTTCTCCCAAAACTCAAGCAGCCCACCACCGAGCTCATGATATGATCTTTTACGACTCGAGATTCCCTAAGGAACATGTTGAGCATACAGTCATTGCACCGGAGAGGATTGCTCTCAACAATGACATTCCGTGGTACTATCCATCGGAAACTATGTACACTTACGATCTTGTTATCATGGAGTTGTACAACAAGTGCCACGTCCAATACCACTTTGCAGCTTTGGAGAGGATCGTGAAGAAGTTGTCCGATCTTCATTTGATGTTTAACAAGCGGCTCAAAACAAGTGGGATGCAGTACGATGTGGTGATGAATCGTTTCTTCCCGGTAACGACAAAGTTCAGGATGGAGCTATCGATGTATTGCTCAAACTTGTTTTACTTATAATCTTATGTTTTCTACACTTTCGTATCCACAGCCTAGTATAAGTGGCCACTAATTTGTTAACTTCATTTCTTCTTCAAATGATGATGAGGGATGCATATGGTATTTCCACATTGGTGATCGATAAGTGCAGTTGCCAGTACATTTCTTCGGAAACACACGGGCTTGGAGAAACGTATTCCGGCCGAAATACATCAAACCAATTACCAAACGTAAGCGGTCAACGCCCCAAAAAACCACAAACACATCAAACCAATGAGACCCTAATTTTTTTTCGAGATTGATTCTTGTTTGAAATAAAACCACCAACTTTACATATTTACTATAATATGAGATACGAAATGGAAGGATGAATATGTAGCAATTAAATTAGTAGAGTATGTATTGAGGTAAAGTATTTATTAGAAATAGAGTATCCACACCAAAATCAAATAACCCTTTGAACGAGTGGATGGGGTTTCCGTATGGCATAAAGTAACTTGAACAGAGCGCCATTTAACTTGATTAAATTATGGTTTGACGAATGTTCTTCGTTTTGCTCTCTCCATTCCATTCAAATTTCAAAGCGACCGACCAGAAATGGCTTCTTCTACTCTGAAGCTTGGCCACCTCTTCCACTCTCCAAATCCAACATTCCACCCTGTAATTCATTTCTTCTCCCACAAGTCACACCTACACTCTACAATTCGTTTCTTCTCTCAAAAATCACAGTTAGACACAACTCTCAAGGTTTCTTCCTCTTCCAAACCCCTCACTCTCCACTCTTCCATTTCATTATCTCTAACTCCTTTCGTTTCTCTTTGCTTGCAGAAACACTTCGGCTTATCGGAATTCCGTCCCTACCAGAGAGAAATTGTGGAAAACATTCTCCAAGGGAATGACTGCCTCGTCGTTTTGGCCACTGCTGCTGGCAAGTCATTGTGGTAGGTGTTAAATCGAGAGGCAACATTTGTGTGTTTTATTAACTAACATTGATTATTCAACTTCTCAATATATTGAATATTAACCGTGATTGCTCTCGATTCAACACTAGCTATTAATCTGTGTGTCTCGTAATGAAGCTATCAGGTGCCCCCATTGGTTACCAACAAGACAGCTGTGGTTATCAGTCCCCTCATTTCTCTCATGCAAGACCAGGTCTTCGCTGCTTTGCTTTTTTCTCTCTATGTATTTCTTTTATTCCATTTCATTTCATTTTAAAAAACGTGGTGTGACTGGTGGATGTAGGTTATGGCATTGAAACGAAGGGGTATTTCTGCTGAGTATCTTAACAGTGCTCAGACTGATCACACCGTGCAAGCTCAAGCTCAGACTGGGAGATATGCTATCTTATACATGTCACCAGAAAAGGCTTTATTACTCCCACGCAGGTATACATTACCGCCTACAACAGTTCAACTCCTTTTCAAGTTTTCCAAACGCATTTGTTTATGTCTGCGTTACCTCTATTACTCTTATCATTTGGTGGAGTTCTAGTTCTTGTTACACTTTAACCTAATATACACTAATATATTCCGGATGTGATAATTGTCCTTGTTTGCTACCAAGTACCAACCACACTTTTGTCGTTACTACTTCAGTTGCTTTCTACTTTTTCGTAATGCTCTTGCAAGCATTGATTAAAAATTATTTCTTATGCTACTACAGTTTCTGGTCAAGATTGCTGAATTCAGGAATCTGTCTACTGGCTGTTGATGAAGCACACTGCATATCTGAGTGGGGCCATAGTTTCCGGTTAGTTCATTGCCAGTCATTATCCAATAAGTTCTCAACTACCTCTGTTTTTCACTTGACTTTTTTACTCAAACGCGCTGGGCATATATACCATGTCGTACTCATAGTGTAGGTAAAACAAGAAAAGGCAAGCAAGATGTATGTTTGTATACTTGAACGGTCCATATTAGAAGTTATTTGGGATATTCTTATTCCTGCTGCAGTATTTGTTAAATGATTCATTGGCTTCATATGTTACGAAGTTGCTATAAGCAGGCCAGTGATGTGAGCAGTAGAATATTTAGAGGCTGTTTTATTCATGGAAGCGCACTTAGAGACAAATTTTAATGCTGCTGTGGGGGTCCTATCCATCTTAACCCTTCATATTTGATGAACAAGTATGCTTTCGTGAATGGCCAGAACATTACCATCTTTGAGTCCATTTCTTCACCTGTTCATGTCATGTTGTCATGCAACTCATTTGCTTGCTTTTTTGTTGTCTTACCTCTGCTTGATTTACGATTAACTTTCACCCATTTTTCATTGACTATTTTGTCTATAGGCCTGACGTTTTCCTATTTCACAGGGTGGAATACAACCAATTGGAGAGATTACGTGATGTTCTCCCTAGCGTTCCATTTGTCGGACTAACAGCTACAGCTACTGCAAAGTAAGTTGTGATTTTTTAGCATGTCCGTCATTTTGTGTTATTGGATTTTTCTATTATACATATATATCTCATACTTCTATGCATCGAGTTGGTTATTTTGTAGGTCTATCTAAGCGGGTAACCAGCATTTATGAATCCCTTTTATTTTAAATATTTTCTGTCCCGTCTTCACCCACCAAAGCCTGTAAAAAGGCTGCATAATATAGAATAAACAATCATATGTGAAATGGGTTATTCTATTACTATATGGATACTTAGATACTCATATTGCACCCAAAAAAAAAAAGTATACTAAGGTTCTGGTAAGGCTCAACTTCACTTTTCTTGTCCTTTACACTGGTGTAGTTAGTTTCAATATGAAATTATTCAGGGACCATTTTGGTGAAATTGGAATAGGGGTCATTGTTTTGTCATTTATATCAGCAAGGTGTATATTGTACTCATGGATTTGTGCAGAAGGGATGTCTTATTTTCTGTTCATTTTTTGGCTATTTCTATATAATTTTTTTATGTAACATACAATATATAGTAAACTTTCATAAGACTATTTCCAATTTTCCATTTATAAATATGATCCTTACTCCACTTAAATTTCAGTTTTTGTTAAGAAAAACCAACTCTAGTTGAAGCACTGAAACCAAACTTCACTATTTCCAGGGTTCGCTATGATATTATGAAGTCATTGAAGATGAAATCTCCTCGTGTAACAATTGGTTCATTTGACCGCCCAAATCTTTCTTACAATGTCCAACTTTTTGACCGCGGTAATGCCTTTCTCGATGAGCTTGTAAAGGAAATATCAACATATGTTCAAAAGGCTTGTTCAACAATAGTATATTGCACAACTATCAAAGATACTGAACATGTAGGTTTTCCGCTTCCGCTATTGCCTACTGTCATGCTTCTTACCATTTTGCATCTCATAGTATACATGGATGATAAGCTCAGAAATTTAATTGGGATGATTGGATCACCTGTATATGAACATACCACACAACATCTTGGAGAATGCACATAAAAAGTAGTTGGGCACTTTGATGATTAGCTTTTATGATTATGGTATTATAGATATTTGAGTACCTTAATGGAGCAGGAGTTGAAGCTGGAATGTACCATGCTCAAATGCCTGATGAATCACGTGAGAAGTACCACAGGTTTGTCATACTAAAACATTTCCCACAGTAATTTATAGGTTTGCCTATTTTTCTACCTTGAAGAATTTATTCTAATATATCTACTTTTATCAACTGCTAAAATCAACCTTTAAATTGATTATGATCTCGGACTTATTACAGATTATTCATCAGAGATGAGCTATTTGTCATGGTTGCAACTGTAGCTTTTGGCATGGGTATTGACAAACCTAATGTGAGATGCGTGATACATTATGGCTGTCCAAAGAGTTTAGAATCATATTACCAGGAAAGTGGAAGATGTGGTAGGGACGGGATTCCTTCATTCTGCAAGCTTTATTATACAAGAAGTGACTTTGTGAAAGCCAAATTCTATTGTGCTGATGCACAGAGTGTATGTTTCTCTGTTAAAAGCTGTAACCGTCGCAGATAATGAAATTTCGATCTATTTTGTGATGTCTTGATTGCATATTTTTTTTCCTGGTGCTGCTATTCAATCAGGTGGACCAAAGAAAAGCAATGATGGAGTCATATGCTGCTGCACAACGGTATTGTATGGTGTCAACTTGCCGAAGAAAATTTCTGCTAGAATACTTTGGCGAGAACTGGTCATCCGATAGCTGTGGTTTGGTTTATTATCAATCTTTTCAATAGCTATTTTTTTGTACTTTCTTGTAAAACTGTATGGGGTTTCTGATTCACTCCAATTTCCTGAAGTATAGTTTAGTTCGAACTTGTATTCTACTAGCATTTTAAACTGTTAAATTTATGGGTTTCCCAAACGATAAGATATCATGATTGTTTAGTGTCTGTATGAATATTTATATCTTCCATTACCTGTATGTTCAAAAGCTTCACCACGTAAGATTCCAAGCAGTGCAGCATACTTCTGAAAAAATGCATTTCTGATAAAGAACTTTTGCTACTTTAAGTATCTGATGCTGCAGAGGTACTATGAGGTTATGATACGTTTTTCATTTTTGTAGTAATAAATTGTAATATTATGATACACCAGTCTGACTAAACACCTAAGCTTATTATAATGACATTTCTCTAAATTCCATGCCCCCCCTCCATCCGATCGAATAGTTTAAAACTTTAACATGCCTAAGAGTATGCATTGTAGATTTGAAATGATTTCCTCTGCGATAGTGGAACATATTTTCTTAATCTAGAGATGTTCTCATGCTTCCCTTACCTGAATTATCTACAGAGAAGATTAATATGTTTTTCCCCTTTCTTCGAAACCCTTCATAAAAAGGGTGATGATGTTGTTATCGTTGTAAAAAATAGTGCTGTAGCATGAGAACTCTGCTAAACTTGTTTACTTTGGAAGTAGAAGCATTCTGATTGTTATGTGTGCAGGAACCTGTGATTATTGCACTGGTAGAAAGAGGGAGAATGATATGTCCAGAGAAGCATTTCTTCTAGTTTCTTGCATTCAGGCATGCGGGGGTCACTGGGGTCTGAGCTTACCTATAAATGTTCTACGTGGATCTCGGGTAAGCTTCCCACTAATAAAAATTCAGTTCTCACACATGTATCAGTAAATAGTGTTGCACGGTGATATAGATATTCCGACAGTGGATTTTGGAAATAACTGAATTACTATAGGTATTACTTGACAACGAAGCGCAGCTTAGTTGGTATGACGATTCACCTCCAACCAATAGGTCGGGGGTTCGAGTCACCCTTTAGCCGTTTAAAAAAAAAACTATAAGTATTACTTGCAGTTGCAGGCAATTACAATTTTAGCTTCTGAATGTTACTAAACAGAAGCCTCTCTTTTGTGGATACAGGAAAAGAAAATTGTTGATGCCGGATTTGATAAGCTCCAGTTTCATGGACTTGGAAAAGAGTTAAAAGCTAATTGGTGGAAGTCATTAGCTTATCAGTTGATGTCACGTGGTACGCAACAGGAACCTCTCAGTAAAATGAACTTTCTTTTTTCACCATCTGTTCTAGGCACCAGTGTTCACTAATCAGTAGTAGACAGCGTGACTGATACTTTACTGGGCATCTGGGTCCAATTGAAATCTGAAGCACTGCTTAAAGTGTCGAAAATTACCTATTACAAAATGGCTTCCAATAGCTCCTCTCTATTTCACATTCAACCTATAAATGACTGACAAATGTCAATATGGGTTCTTAAGCTGTTGTATTTTTACTTGGCATAAAGTTGCTCTATGGTGTACTTGAAGCCACACAGTTTACTGAAAGCAGAATGCTACCAAATTTTGTTCCACAATCCTATGGGTAGAAAAAGTAGATAAGATTTAAAGTTGGCTAAGTCTATGTTGTGGTTGCTTCTTTACATTGTATTCCTCAAACCAGAAAATAATGCAGTAGTTTAAATCCTGGTGCAGGTTATGTGATTGAGATCTTCAAACACTTGTACAGAACTGTAAGGTAATTTCCCCCCATTAATTCAGTCACTACCAGATGCTCATACTTCACCCGGGGCCTCTTTATGTTTGTTTATCCTCTCCATTTATCTTTATCCAAATGGAGTGACACATAGTGCGGCCCTTACTTGAAACCTTGTCCCACCACTGGTTACTGTATAATTGAGCAAAAGAGATGGAGTCAGTTATAATTGTTTCCTGCATGGATATAGTTCTTAAATTTGAATTCTATGGTACTTTCTGACTAATGACGTTATCTAGTATTGCATTCTCGTCTTCACGACACTTGAGTTTTTCACAATTTAAGACGACGTGTTCATCGGTAGTATTGACAAAAGATTTATAAGAAAAATGTTGGTGTCATGGACAAATAAACCTACCTAATAGAAGATGAGAAATTGCTTAGCCTTAATAGAGTTCAAGACAATAAATGCACGGAACAATAAGAATAAAAGCGGTTGGATGCATTAATAATGGTGAAAAAAGGGAAACATGAAAAATAAAATCTTCTTAACATCTTGTAGTTACTAGTTATCAAATAGACACAAATCCAAAAAACTATCTTATATAAAAAAATGGGAGAGAGTATTGTCCATTAGAAGTTTTTTATGCTGACAAGTTCTTACACACGCATTGGTCGGATGGTTCACTGTTTTAGAGTGGGACCAAAAGGGATGGTGTTTCTGAATTCCTGCAGTCCTGATCATCAACCACCATTGTATCTCTCAGTCACTCCAGATATGGTGGGTAATGATGCAGATGGTGAGGCTGGGCTGGTCAATGGTTTGTCTCAGCATGAGTTATGTGAAATGTCCCAGGTATGTTACTCTTGAGAGCCCAAATGCACAGTTCAATATATATTATTTTCCTCAATTATCTCATTGTATGCGTAGTTGTTAGTCTACGGTCTATCGCCATGCACTTGTGCAGTAATATGTAGTTTCATTCATTCCTCTTGATTCATTAACTAGATTAACAGCTAGACTCCTGAGAGATGGTATGTAGATAATTTATCTAGAGACAGACTTATATTGTTTAGAGTGACTACCATCTTTTTAATAATATTAATATTTTTTCTTTATCTCTGAGTCCAGAGTGACTACCATCTTTTTAACATGCTTGTGCAAGAAAGGCTGAAGTTGGCAAGAGAAAGCGGAACTGTTCCGTAAGTTCATCATCCATTTGCTGTCAGTTTTGCTGTTATCGTTCAGGGCAGAGAGACTCATGTGACATAACTGTTCTATCTAGATATGCACTGTGCAGTGACCAGACTTTAAGAAATATAATATTGAGAAGACCACCTTCAAGAGAAAGTTTAGCAAACATAGATGGTGTAAACCAGGTATGCTCTTCCAGAACTTGTTTATGATCAAGGTCCCTGTTATTGTAAATGAAGTTCCTGTATGACATAATTAATTTTAAAATGTTAGATTGTGACATTGCCTTATTTTTAGAGGTGTACCATCGGTAGTACTGAAATTACCCTTGTTAGATTCTAAGATAGATATACGATGTTTTCACTAAATTGACACATATAGTATGTTGAACAATTGGTTAAACAGTAAATTCGAAGCGGTAAGAATGTTGCAATTATCCCTAAAATATTGGAAATAAATTCCATGTATTTGGCTCAGAGAAAATTATGCTGACCAATAAACATGTGAATAAAAATATAACTAAAACGTTAAAATGCAAAACCAATTTAGAATATTTTTTTTATAACAATAAGAAGTTGAGCGGAGCATTGGGACTCTAGGCCAGGTGCAAATAATTTGTGGAGCCCAAAAATAGTTGGTCAGTGTGTGAGGCATCCTTGTGCTCACGCGGCAATGCTTTTCAATTTATCCTTGATTCTTTAATGGTCTATTTGAACACAATTTAATCCTTTATCATAATGTAAAAAGTAAAAAATAAATTTATATTATGAAATTATAAATATTATAGTTACATAGTTTTATATTATAATTTTCTTGGATATGATTTAGAATTAATTTATTTGTTAAATTGAGCACAAAAAAGTCAACGGAATAGAAAGCTTGTTATTGGATTGACGAAGTAGTAATTTGATGTGGATTTAAAGATCTGAAGTCTTTGTTAATCTGTAAGGTAATTTCTCAGGCACTAGACCTGATAAAACCTTATATTGTAACATTCCGACTGGTTTAATAATGTTTACTGCTTATAGCACTTTCCATTTGATGCTTTAATAGATTAGGAATTCCTCAATAATATCTTCATATCTTCCCTTGGGACTAAAGTTGATCTTTTGGTTTTGCTACAGCACTTTCTGGAAAGATATGGAGATCATTTTATACAAACAATTCAGCTTCTATCACAAGAATTGAGTGGGGAGCCAGTTACAAAATCTCCTTTATCTAAATGCAAGACCCCTACACGTAGAGGAACCAGCCATGCTGAGGTTAAAGCTTGGAAGATGTGGCAGGAAGAAGGGCTTACAATCCAACAAATTGCTGTAAGTTGTGGACATGAATTAGTGATATTTCCAGTTCAGTTTCCACTTTCCAGCAATTATTATTAGTAAATCACCCTTATTATTATTAATTTGAAGTTCCTTTCCATGTTTTAGAATCATTCATCTAGAACAGTTCCCATAAAAGAAACAACAGTTTTCTTTTATATCTGGAAAGCAGTAAGAGGAGGACTTCCAATTGATTGGGACAGATTTTGTCTTGAGCTCGGATTAGTGCAGGCGTCAACATATAATGAAATACAAAAGGTTGTAGCCAGAGTTGGCAAAGAAAGGTTAAAACCTATTAAAGCTGAATTGCCAGATGAGGTATGCTTTATATGTATGTGGGATGCTTTCAGATCTATTAAGCTTCTTTTTGTTCATTGAAGTTTTGTTTTATATTTTGTTGTACAACACCAGATAACTTATGATCAGATAAAACTATTCTTGTTTATGCAAGAGATGGGAATATCGATTCTTCCATCCGGACGAACAACACATACAGGTCGGTGAATCCACGCCTGGAACACCAGAGTACAGAAAATAATTTAACTATCTTATTTTCGCAATTAATTTATTTCATCCTCACATTTGTAATTTATTATTAAAGGTACTAGAGAACGCATAACACACGGATTATATTCTATTATTTGATTTCTTCTTTAGCCTTTGTTTCAAATATTATCCTAACTGACATTAGGTGAAACAACTATATTTGCCCTGCAAAATACCTCTACATTAAGAAAAGTACATCATATGCATACTTTATAACCCAAGTTAGTACACTGAGTTTCCTCTCAGTTAAGGGATCTAATTTCATATTCATCTTCTATAAAGTTTGTCTCCAATTGTGGAATCAGAATACAACAGACATATGATCACACATTTTGTTGGGGGCAAGAATTCCAGTTATATCATGCGAACAAATCAAACAATATGCTGAAATTTAAGTACTTAGACACTGTCAGCTGATCAAACAATTTCTTAGCTGATTAAAGCTGTGTATTATAGTGTTTTTTGAAGAGGTGTAGTGCAATACACAAGTGCTAACTGGAATGAAGAATGACTCAAAGCGCAATTACAAAGCTATCATTATTTATTAGAAGTATGGAGTATGTTCGGTAAAATAGAAATATTTTCTCAATCTATAAAAGAGTTTGATTTTTACAATAAAAAATCGATTAAAAACACTATAAATCCTTTTTTAAATATATAAATAACTTAAATAACAACAATCTCACAATCAAATTACTCAACTTAATTATATTTCTATCTCAACAAAAATCTTAGAGAGAGAAACATTCATATATTTTTCTCATCAATCACTCCATATCCTTTGTCAGAACCATATCTATTGCCGGAAATTATGGTGCTCCAACACTACTTCATCGGAAATATCTCTCTCTCCCTCCCTTGGGAATTTATACCGAATTTTTAAATTTACCTTGTTTTTTAACAAATTCACCTTGTGTTTTAACAAATTCAACAAATTTTTAAATTTCCAAATCAACAAATTCACCTTGTTTTTCTTATCAATATCTCAATTAGAAATGAATTTTAACATTTTATTTTTTATTTTTCGCTGATTTTACGATGTGATATTTCCATATCTAGTTTTAAATATGAAAATTTGATGTCAGATTATAAATCCGTATATTGAAAATCAATTTTCGTGATCCAATGTATTGTTATAATTTTAAGCATCATTGTTGTGGTTTTAGCTTTGTATTCAATGTTCCGCATGTAATAGCTATAGCGCAAAAATTATAATTTCAAGACATATTATTGTAGTTTTAAGCATCAACGTTGGTGTTTCAAGTCTCTTATGAAATATTTATGATTTGATTTTTTGCAAATATTTTTTTATAATTTTAATAGGCAATGTTATAGTTTTAAAGATGCACACTTTAACTCTTTGCTCAAGTATTCTCCTCCTCGATTTGATCATAGAGTTTTAATAATGGGTTAATTACATAAACATCCCCCGAAAAAGTTTGAAATTATAAATTCGTCCCCCAAACATTGTTGCACGAAAATAATTGCATTTAGTGATTGTCGATTTTCATTAAAACAAGAACGCGTTCTCTTTCAGAAGTATACAACTCATGTTGTATACCTCCTTCATTAGAACTCAAAATCGTTTGTTTTTAACATGACTAGAATTATAAAAATAATTTGTGGTATCTCATATGGATGGAGGATAGACCATAGTATTTTCTTCTGTTTCGCCTAATTGTTGTATATGTTTCAACTTTTTTTGTTTTTCTATTTTGTAGCTTATTCAAGGGCCGTATAATGAACAAAGTAAATTTGTATTAAGAATTATCAGAAGTCTTCCTCATTTGCAAGAAGTTTTATGTAGCATTTTGAGAACAGGCATAATTTTGTATAGTCATGCTTGGTTTAGGATTTTGGGAAAACTCAATATGGTGTAAGGTTTATACAACAAGCAAGCTATGTATGTATTTTATGACTATTTTATACGAGGAAGTAACTTCAATTTACTCGTTCTCATTCCGATTAATTTGTTTGTGTATTTGTATGCTGGATATGCTGGACAAAATCAAGGTAAATGCCAGCGTTTAAACAAAACACACTAAAGCATGTGTAGCTAACAATTAATACAAATGTCAGCATTTAAAGATAACGCAATTAAAAATCGAACAAAAGATGGAGCTAACGAACAGCACAACTGTTAGCGTTTAATAATTTAAATGCAACTTAAAATCAAACAAAAGACGACGTTTAAATCATAAACGTAGCTAACAATCAATATAAATGCTAGCCTTTTGTTTAAAAAAAATTAAACACAAGACATCGTTTACATTGAAAATGCAGGTAAAAACAATACAAATATCAGTATTTAAAAGATCAAAGGATTGTATAGATATAGCGATATGCAACAATTGCTTCATAAAAGCAAGCATATGCAAGTTAGACTTTATTATGATATTTTCCGTTACATAAATGGTTTAGGTGGAGAATGCAAGTTTTTTCAAAGATTTTGGAAGCGAATGTAAGTTTTTACAAATGTTTTTGTAGCAAGTGCAATTTCTTGCAAAGTTTTTGGTGTAATTTTAAGAAAAGGCTAATGGAGACCTAACATCCGTTAAACTGTTGTATTAATTTAAAATTTTGAATAGTGTCGACTAACAAAAAAAAAATTTAGTGTAAATACAAATTAGCCCAAATAAATTTAGTGTGAAATAAAATTTCCTCAATAGAAAACTAAAAACCATAAAATCTAACTCCACCTAACCCTATACCCTGCATTTTTAGCCTTCACTTGCATTTCATAAAAGCAGGGAATAGGTTCGGAGACGGTCAGACGACCGTGATTATTGTCGAGAAGAGAAGAGAAGCAGAACCCTAAATAATTATAAACTGAAAATGAATAGATTCTGCCAGTGAATAAATGCATGCAAACGGAGGTAGAAGAAGCGGAATATACCATATTTGGTGTTTTAATTATTGTCAAGCAAAGGGAATACATACAAATAAAAAGAAAGATATGAATAATGCTTTGAAATGTTCACTAAAAAAATATAATATATAGCTTGGTAGGAAGAACTGTAAAATGATTTTTTTTGTTACTTACCTAATTGTATTTTTGTTCATGAATTAAATTAAAATTATTATTAAATTTCACATTCTTTTTTAATTTTGGTCCTAAGATGGATGAAATATAAACTTGTTTTTTTAAATATTTATATGTACATGTTGATTAATGAATAATTAAACATACTTGTGTCAATGGTCATGGATGAAATAAAAACTTTTCTTTTAAATATATATAAATGTATATGTTGATTAATAAACGATTAAATAAACTAATGATTAATTATGAACCGGAAGGATTTCAAGTTGATCATCCATTATAGAATTGGTCTAGAACAATCACGGTTAACTCTGAAAATTTTCTAGACGGACTTTAAGAAAAATATGTACGTTGTTGATATAAATAATATTATCAATAATTGAAAACATTCCCCTGGGAGAGAAATGGCGGGAAAAACTGAGCACTAGTAGTCCATTACATTTACAGTAACTTGAACTCACTAGGTTTTAACGTTTCATTTCAGTAATGGAGTCTACTCTCAAGGTTCGTCCTTTCCTCTTCCAAAACCTCTCACTTTCCACTCCATATTTCCTAATCTTCGTTTTCGGTGTTGCAGAAATACTTCGGATTTTCCCAATTCCGTCCCTACCAGAAAGAGATTGTGGAAACGATTCTTCAGGGGAATGATTGCGTCGTTGTCATGGCCACTGGTAGTGGCAAGTCACTCTGGTACGTTCCACTCGCAATTTCATTCTTCTTCTTTCTTTCTATTTTTTTTTTTCAATTTTGAACCCCCGTTGCTCAAAACGGTGTCGTTGTGAAGCTATCAGGTGCCGCCGTTGGTTTCGCAGAAGACTGCCGTGGTTATAAGCCCTTTGATATCTCTGATGCAAGACCAGGTTCGTTCTTTTCCTTGGTTCTCGTCCCTGTCAATTGTGTGTGTTGGCATTTTCTGCTGGTTTTCGACTTATTATTGGTGAATTTAGGTTATGGCGTTGAAGCAAAGGGGCATCACTGCTGAGTATCTTTCTGGTGCTCAGACTGATACCAGTGTGCACGGTAATGCTGAGCGTGGGAGATACTCGATTTTATACTTGACACCCGAAAAGGCCTGCTCCATTGGCTCCAGGTATAGCTGTATAACTTATGATAGATGAGCTTGCTTTTGAAGTACAGGAAATGCATTCCTTTGTGTGGAGTTTGTATGCCTGTTACAGTTCATTCAATCCAATCGTACATTTCATTGAGCTTTGTGTTTGCCTTTCATATTGGATTCTGGTTTTGTTCAGCTTTATGGGTACCCATTTCATCTTCATCACTGGTCGGAAGTGAGTTCATTAAGTAAGAGGAACCAGGCTATTGAATAAATTATTGTTAAGAGCTAAAATTCAGCTATAGTCATCTTCATTACTTCATCAGTAGGTTGTTAATGTGAAAATCTCGCAAAGTTTCTGCCCGCATGTTTGATTCTGTAGTTTTTATTCTTCATAATGGTCTTCTAAGTCTTGATGATGATTATGTCTCATGAACTGTTCATAATGATACTACAGTTTCTGGTCAAGATTGCTGGATTCCGGAATCTGTCTATTGGCTGTTGACGAGGCACATTGTATATCTGAATGGGGCCATAGTTTCAGGTCAGTTCAATGCCTACCTATTACTTCATTGCCACATTTTCTTTTAGTTCTGCTATTTGCTGGCTAGTATAAGATATAGACTGTTCCACATATGCTAAAATACACCGTGGATTCCTATTTTGTCTGAAACAATCAACTGCATTTTTGTGCTTGGGAACTAAGATGTTGGCTGTTTCGCTTCCTAGAAGAACTCATCATATCATGTAAGTTCTGAATATGCTGATTAGTAATGCAACATTCTTGGCTCACTAGCATTCAGTGTGTGTTCTATGCTGCAACCAAGAAAGATAGTTGAATAGGGTGGGGTTCAATGTCATGTGTTGGAGCTTTCATGAATGACTATTCGTGGAACACATCCTAATCCTATTCATCACATGAAACCTCCCTTTTGTGAAATACATCTTATCCCATCATATTTAAATAATATATGTGCATTCTTGAATGGTTTTCATGAATCACATTGTTATTTCCATATTTGAGGAAGGAACGTGCTTTCATGAATGACTTATCGTGGAACACATCCTAATCCTATCTCTCCATAGTCCCTATGCAAGGAAGATCTGGTTTCATGCATCATGATTCATGCCAGCTTCTTTCTTCAGCTTTTCCAGCATATATTCATTAAGAGCTTTCAGTATTCTTGCATCTACTTGATACTCAATTACTTACAACATCTGTTTCTGATTTTATTTTATCAATTTACAGATTGGAATACAAACAACTGGACAGGTTACGTGATTTTCTCCCTAATGTTCCGTTTGTTGGATTAACAGCCACAGCTACTGAAAAGTAAGAAGCAATTTCTTGTATGTACGTTATCCTGTATCACTGGCTTATTTTCTTATTCCTTACTGTTCTGGTGGCCATACAACTTTAACTTGATTATCGTTTTATTTTGTTGTCGTCGTCGTTGTCATCATCATCATTATCTTTGTTTTCTTTTAACTATTGCAACGTTACATGATAATAATGAGATTATAAGAAATGAAAGCCCATGTATCCTTATGTGGTTCTTCAGAGAAAATTGAAAACCACCCTATTGCCGGGAATCTAACCCCAAGACCTCTCAGTCATTAGTTTCACAGCTCTATCAAGTAGGCTAGGTGGTTTTGACTTTTGACTCAACTTGGGTATTCTATAGGTTTATTTTTAGTGAAGTGGCCAACATTTGAACATATCTTGATTTAAACACTAGGTGTCCTGTTTTCAGTATAGTAAGCTTTACCCAAGCCTGCATATAGGATGCATAATTGTCAATCTCCACCTGCTTCAATCAGTCTGTGTCCATTTGAGAGCCGAAAATTTACTTTCTCTAACTGTGCTCTTATTTTCTGGTAAGTAGTTACTCATGGTACACGAAACAAAGTTTATTAGACTTTGAATAATTGGCAAATCACCTTTCTAGTTCTTTAAAAAAAATCTTTCTTTTTTTTTTAATT
The DNA here is from genome assembly GCA_036897095.1 of Plantago elongata. NCBI lineage: Eukaryota > Viridiplantae > Streptophyta > Magnoliopsida > Lamiales > Plantaginaceae > Plantago > Plantago elongata. The sequence continues at coordinate 10,349 of JAYMSP010001600.1, read as the reverse complement.
CATTTTTCGAATCTATTTCATGGAATACATGATGATCCAGCGGGTTCTCACTCAGGGAGTTCTTGGCTTAACTTGTGATTTTTATTGAATCATTGTGGTTCTAGTATGAATCTGAGGTTTCAACTGATTCATAGGGTTTTAACAAGAAAATTCTTATATCAATTCAATACTAAAGAAATCAAATACAAAAAGGAAAAAGAAAAGAAATAAGCCACATTAGATATAAAAACAAATTCAAAGAAATAGGTAACGAGAGGATTCGAGAGGACTGTGTGGATCAACATATACATGATTGAGCCAACTTGATATTTGCTGGTGTAGTTATTCTTGTAGACTCCGGAGTTGTTTAATGGGAGACAAGCTCATTTTGCCTTCACTACTTTGGAGATTACTTTTTTCTTTTTTGTCAGTAAAATATATTGTAGACTTGTATATTTTTATCCATATGACAGTTGATCCGTTGCATTTTACTTTCGTCAAAAGAAATACATTATATTTCAAGCACCAAAACAAATTTCAATATTTCCAGGGTTCGTTTTGATATTATGAAGTCACTGAAGATGAAATCTCCTCATGTAACAATTGGTTCATTTGACCGCCAAAATCTCTTCTACCATGCCAAATCGTTTGAACGGGGAAATGCTTTTTTGGATGATCTTGTGAAAGATATATCAACATATGTTCAAAAGGCATGTTCAACCATAGTATATTGTACAACTGTCAAAGATGTTGAACTGGTAAGTTTTGCCATTTCTTTTACTTTTTGGAAGTTATATATGTAATACTGTTGCGCATCTCATAGATACATGGATGACCATATCTTTTTCTTTTATATTATTAGATCACTTGTATATGGGTTTATCACATGCATTTTCTTCAAAGTTATATACGTATACAGTTGTATTTTTTTTGACAATTAGCCTTTGTGATTTCTATAGATATTCAAGTACCTGAAAGAATCAGGAATTGGATCTGGGATGTACCATGGTCAAATGTCTAATAAAGCACGTGAGGAGTACCACAGGTTTGCCATACTAAAATCTCTCCCCCAGGCTTAAATTTTCTTACTGTTCTTTCCCCCAATCTGGCATACATTGATGATAGAAAAGGATTAATATGCTTGAATGCTGTTATCTCGAAGGACTCAACTCATGTAGTATATCTTTTCTAGCATACTAAGTTCTTGGTTCTTTTATTATTCTGGCTGATGTATCAACATTGGTATAAACTGCAAATCCTCCTCTTAACTTCAGAATAGCCATTGATCATTTCACTTGTCACAGATCATTCATCAGAGATGAGTTCTTTGTCATGGTTGCAACTGTAGCTTTTGGCATGGGTATTGACAAACCGAATGTCAGATACGTGATACATTATGGATGTCCAAAGAGTTTGGAATCGTATTACCAGGAAAGTGGAAGATGTGGTAGGGATGGGGTTCCTTCATTCTGCCAGCTTTATTATACAAGAAGTGACTTTGCGAAAGCCGAATTTTATTGTGCTGATGCACAAAGTGTATGTTTCAATCTTAAAATTAACTATCTCAGCTGAAAATAGTTTTATCTCTTAAACTACTATGTGATGTTCTGATTGCATACTTTTTTCCTGGTGCTCTTATTCAACCAGGTGGACCAAAGGAAAGCAATAATGGAGTCGTATACTGCTGCACAACGATATTGTATGATGTCAACTTGCAGGAGAAAATTCCTGTTGGAATACTTTGGCGAGAACTGGTCATCTGAAAACTGTGGTTGGATTCTTCTTGACATTTGCCTCAGCTATTATCTGATTTCTTGTAAACCATAGGGGATACTCCAGTTCACTCAATCTTGGATAACTATATTTCTGTTAACACTAATATCTTCTATAGTTGTGGGTTTGTTGATAGAGTAAACAACGTGTTAGTTTATCCTATATGTATGAATATTGACAAATCTTCAATTACCTGTGTGTCCAATAGCTTACTGCATATAATTTCAGCGTAACTTTGTAAACAATATATCACTGATAATGCAAAAGATCACAGTTTAGAACGTTGCACTGCAAGTAATTGGACAATCTTTACATTTGATTTGATTCTGTGCATCTGATGTATTTGATAGATATGCCTTTTTAATAGATTGGGATACTGTCCCTCCAGTGTCTTTCTCATACGGAACTCTGAAACATACATTGTCATACTCTCGTCTCACTAAACTCAAAAAACATAATTATGCCCCCCCCACCCCAAAAATAATAATTTACAGAGTTCAAAACTGTAGAGCTGTATGGTTTTTCCTCTCTCATGTTAATAAAAAATGATTGAAGATATTCTTATGCCTCACTTACCCGAATAATCTCCAAAGTAGACTGCTAGAGTCCTTTCGCCTTCTTCAAGCCCTTCATAAACGTAAGAGATAAAAGATACTTGCTGTATAAAATACATCTTTAGTATGTTTAGGAGCTTTCTGCACTTGTATGTATTGAAATCAGAAGCGTTCTCAATGTCATGTATGCAGGATCTTGTGATAATTGCACTAACAAAAAGAAGGAGAGTGATATGTCCCGAGAAGCATTTCTTTTATTGGCTTGCATTCACGCATGTGGGGGTCACTGGGGTCTCAACTTACCTGTAGATGTACTTCGTGGATCTCGAGTAAGTTTCCACTTGTAAAAAATTGGGTGTAAACATGTGTTTATGATTGTTTTTCAACTATATTGGTCGAGGCCCTTGGCATTTTTTTTTTTGGTTTGATAGATCCATAAACAGCTGAACCCATTGACTTCTTGAAAAGAAAATTTGCCTTGACTCCATGTGTTCCACAGCGAATATAGATGCTCAGAGAAAGTGAATCTGGAAATAGTTTAACTGATAACCACATTTATAGTTTCTAAATTTTACTGAAAAAGTAGCCTTTCTCCTTTATGGTTACAGGCGAAGAAAATTGTTGATGCCCAGTTTGATAAGCTTCCATTTCATGGACTTGGGAAAGAATTACCTGCTAATTGGTGGAAGTCATTAGCTTATCAGTTGATTTCACGTGGTAAGTAAAACACAAACTTCACAATCAAATGAAGGATATCTCACATGTGTTCTAGACATTAGTTGTCAGCAGTAAACATATGTAACTGATACTTACAGTGGGTCTTGGTCCATAGAATCAGAATGAATTCAGATCTCAAGGGATACCTAACATTATGAGTTTTTGATAGTCCTCAATTCAACATCCAACATATGCATACCAAATTCTGAATAGGGGTCCTTGAGCTGATTTTCCTTTACCTGGCATAGAGTATACATTTGGGAATAGAAATCACAAAGTTCGCTAGTGCTTGAACGAAAATCTGGTTTAAACATAGCATTTGAATATGCTACCATGGATTGTTTCTTTTTGTTGTATTCTTCGCATCTGAAAGTGACAGTACTTCTAATCCTGGTGCAGATTATATGGTTGAGACTTTCAAAGATCTGTACAAATTTGTGAGGTAAATTATTTCTTCCCGTTTGCACTCTCACAGGCACACATATCTCTAAGTGACATGTTGTTTTGTATTTATCTCACATTGTGTAGAGATTGGGGTAATGTTGGTAGTAATTTTGAGTGGCACTTTGTGCAACATTGAGGATATTCGGAACGTAAAAATGTGTTGTGGAGTGTGAAAGTTTCTATTTTATGTTTGGGCAAATGTTATTGAGACTGATTGAAAAAGGAAAGAAACAAATTCCAGTGGGATGGATGGAGCACTAGGTATGTCATATGATTCTCATCTATCTGACTACTGAACAATAATATTTAATGTCCGAACTTCAGCTTTCTTTTTTCTTGAAAGGGTCATATCTACTGCTCGGCTATTAGAAGTATAAGATGATGACAATTTTATATACATGCATTAATTGGATGGTGCGCTGTTTCCTGTAACAGTGTGGGACCAAAAGGGATGGAGTTCCTAAATTCCTGCAGTCCTGATCATCAACCACCATTGTATCTGCCATTAACTCCAGATATGGTGGGTAATGATGCAGATGGCGAGGCTGGACTTGTCAATGGTTTGTCTCAGCACGAGTCAGATGGATTGTCCCAGGTATGTAGTACCGAGATCCTAACCCTTCTGCATTCTATTTATTTTCTTTTCTGTATTTAATTATTTCATTGTTTTTTGTATGCTTAGTTGTGACTCTACTTCTAACCCCTGCGAGTCTGCATTAATATGTAGTTTCATTTCTTCCCGATTCTTCATTCACTACAAACTATGACTACTTTGAACCATGTGACCATGCATGCATTTTTTTCAACTTCGAGTCCAGGCTGAGGACCAACTTTACAAAATGCTTGTGCAAGAAAGAATGAAGCTGGCAATAAAAAACGGAACTGCTCCGTAAGTTCGTCACTCCTTACTGCCTAAATTTTGCTTCATAGAGCAAGAGTATTCCTCACTTCTTTGTCTCATTCAAATCGTGCATGAGACTTTTATATCACACAGCTCCCAAGTAATAAAGAAAGAAGATCAAAAGACTTGTAACGTGTAATATGCCTATCCCTGCCTTTTATGAAACTGTTCTACCTCTCAGATATGCACTGTGCGGTGATCAAACATTAAAAAAGATAACATTGACAAGACCTTCCACAAGAGCAAGATTAGCAAACATTGATGGCGTAAACCAGGTATTCTCTTGTAGAACTTGTTCATAATCAAGTGCGAATTTCTTCTGTGACAGGCTCTGTTAATAGATAACTCATGCTTTCACTGAAACATACATGAGCTGTTTACTTTCTAATTTTTACTGACTTTTGTAAAATTTGTTGATCATAAAAGGTCCTTTATGTTGGTATTAAATAAATTTCGTCTGCAACCGGATCTGTTTATAGATCATTCATGCTTTCACTGAAACATAGATGTGCTGTTAAGTGTTAACTTATTTTCTATTTGCTCATGGAAACCTCATTACAGACAGTGGAATCATTGCTGACAAGGAACTGGGACATTTTCAGGATTCTCTAAAAATAACTATATATATATATATATATAGGTTATATCTTCTATTCTTGTTGTCAAAATAATCAAGACGTGTGGGATTGAAAATCGGAAAATATATATTGTAGGCATAGTAAATGTTTGTAAATAGTAAATGTATTCAAATTAGATTGGGATGGAGGGAGTATCTATACTGTGTATAGAACTTACCAACAAACATAAAGATATGAATGAGTTGAAATGAAAATGTGATGAGTAAAATGATCGGTTTAGATATTAATAAAATCATTTTGGAAAAATATATAATGTTTGACAAAATTAAAATAGGAGTATTTTTAATAAATTTATCCTTTCATGGTAATTTAAAGATCATTTCTTTTTAAATAATTTTTTTCGATGTTTTACAAATTTTCTACATTTTCCTTTTCCCTTTTCTGATTTTCCGTTGAAACAAACATGGGAAAAGTACATGTTCCCTTAATTATCTTTCATTCCCTCACTTTCCCTTGAACAATGTAGAGCTTTAGTTTGTTTACAGTTCATCTTTAGTTAAAATATCTGAATATGGTAGTACAACTATTCTATTCCACGAAGAATTCAAGATTCTAGGTTATTTTTGTTTGCTAGATAAGCTAGCCTATAAATATTGGGGTTTAATTATTAGACAAGTTTTTAGTTGAGAAAATATTATTTGTAGAGTTGTGAATTCTTATTAAGAACACTTTCTCTACATTCTCTTGTTTATATTCATCATGTCATCTAATTCTCTCTGGCAATTCTTCTATTAGCTTAAAATTTCTGCCCTTTCTGTCCTTAACAACACTCCGAAACCCCCACCCGCACTCTTATCTTTTAATTGGCCGCTGTTCCCTGTTACTGCCTTGTGAGCTTTCTAAATTTATGGATATTATTATATCATTGAAATGATGAGAAAAGGTGAAAAAGGTGCAAATTGTTCCATGTTCCCTTGTAAACTTTAATGTACGTGTAAATGCTTGCACCCAATCATGTTTAGGTCATTGTTTACGTGTCTGGATCTGATCTGATGTGCAGATCACTTAGTGAACACTGCAATGCCTTTTTGTTTGATACTGTCTTTACATGACCTCTAGCAATGAGACACCTTCAAAAGACATAGTTAGACGAAAGGGATAAGTAAGATTTATAGTCTGCGACTCCAAACACGGAAATGCTGTGATTAATTTTAACTCTCTTTTATTAACTAATTGAAAAGATAATTGTTAGATGCACTATGCTTGCCTGAATTTCATGTTGCAAACTTGCAACATGCTGATGGTTGAATGACATTTCCCTTGCTTCCCACTTTTCTGTCTGAAAAATGAATTAAATGAAATTGGAGTATAATTGTCAAAACCTTGATAAACTTCTGGTAGTGATTCAAAGCTTTCTTCTATTATGAAATATTGCAAAAAGGGATCCGGTTTGATTGGGTGACACCTATCTCCTTTCCTCATTTTCAACGTTGACCGTCTGGCCTTGTAGGAATTCCTCCTATAAATAATTAGATTGATGTTGCAGATTCATGATTCCAGAAGGTCTTACCTGTTTGCAGTTCCAATACTCAATTACTTTTGTCTTTTGGTTCTTTAATCGAACCAGGAGTTTCATCAGAATCTCTTCACTTGTTCTACTCTGTATTAATGTTTGTGTTTGATTAAAATGTAGCACTTTCTAAATAGATATGGAGAGCATTTGATACAAACAATTCAGCGTCTATCAAAAGAATTGAGCCTTTCTTTGGATGGGGTATCCACTGTAGAATCTCAATCTCCTTTGTCGAAAAACATTAGCCCTGCACCCAGAAGCCTTACATCTGTACCAATCAATAGAAGAATCACTCCTGGCAAATTTGAAGCTTGGAAAATGTGGCAAGAAGGAGGTCTCACAATCCAACAAATTGCTGTAAGTTTTGGAAGCATACACTAATTGCATTGTGTTATAAATTCCAGAAACCAATTATTATAAGTAATTTACCCTAATTTTTTTATTTGATGCTTTCCATGTTTCAGAATCACCCCTCTAGATCAGCTCCAATAAAAGAAAGTACCGTTTTTGAGTATATCGTTGAAGCAGCAAGAGAAGGATGCCCGATTGACTGGTCCAGATTTTGTCTCGAGGCTGGATTAGTGCAGGAGATATTCAATGGCATACAAAACGTTGTGGCCAGAGTGGGCAAAGAAAAGTTAAAACCTATCAAAACTGAATTGCCGGAGGAGGTATGCTTTATTTGTTGGATGATACATTAAGATGCATTAAGCTCATGTTTCTATGACTAAAGTTTATTCGTACAACACCACAGGTAACGTATGGTCAGATAAAAGCCTGTTTGCTTATGCAAGAGATGGGAATATCAATTGATCTTATTTCATCTGGCGAACAAGACCAAAAATTCTGTGAATCCACAAATGGAACGTCTGAAGTATCTGAGATAGAAATGGCACAGGATCCTACAGACGATATTACATGTCCTAGTAAGCGCCAAAAAGTCTATGCACATCAAGAACCAGCAAACGTAGGAGAAGAGGCAACAGAAACTTCCATTATGAATTTAATAAAAAAATTCAATGATGGGGTAAGTAGTTTTCAGTCATAAAGTTTTTTACTTGTAAAGTGTAAACCATGACGTTGAATGCATTCTTATCTAATACTGTAAACATATGCAGGTTTTGCTATCTGATGTGGTTGATCATTTTAGTGGATCAACAAAAGAAGAAGTGATGGATATTCTGAATAATTTGGAAGTTGAGTTTTACATATTTCGCAAGAACAATCTGTATAAACTCTTGTAATGAAGTGGTAGCAGGAGTCGTGTAAATATAAACTTGGCAGACACCTATTCCAATTGTGGGGAAATTTTGCAGACAAAAATCAGCAGGGTACTCTTTTGTTTTCTCCCCCTTGGCATTTGAATTTATCACCATTTACATAAATGTTACTCTTAATAGCTCTAATCAGTTTGGTCAACAATGGCATTGATTGAGTTGTCCTTGGGCAGCATTTGAGTCAACATAAACTCCATTTGGTGACTTGTGAGTTATAACTGAACTTAGGAGCCATTTAATCTGAGAAGCCAAATTCTTATACTATGTGTCAGGACCCATTTTGATTTGAGAAGCCAATTTCGTAGACCATTTCCTATAGTATATGTCAGCTGAATCTATGGCTGCAATAGCACTTCCTATAGTCTGATATGACAGTATCTTTGTCATCAGGTCATCCAGAAGAGCACGAAGCAGCTCAACGTATGGGACTATGATGAATATGTAGATCGCATTCATAACGTTTAAGATATGGATCTGCATCAGTAAAACTCAATGACGGAGAGTAGATTGAAACATTCCCAAACTACATTACACTTTTGAATCTGCATTTTTTCAATGAATTGAACTTTGTATTAAACTTTTGAATCTGCATTAATGTCAATAAAACTGAAGTAATTAGCAGTTTACATGCACAGATTTCAGAGGCCTTTCAAAATTTCCTCAGGTTTAACATCCACTCCTATCCGCCTTTTGAAGTCTGTTACTGCATCCTCAGGCAATTTGCATTTTTTTTGCAACTCCACAAACCTCTCTATATCAAAATTACGCCTCTTGATGAGTTTCCTCTGCCTTGACAGGAAGAGCCTCTTCAGCAGGTCTTGATAAGAAGGGTCCCTTGAAGTGATCATGAAGTATGCGTAGCCTATTACTATTCCAGCCGCGGTGGAAAAGAAGGCAATTGGCTCCATAACATCCCAAGAAAACTCCCAATATGTCAGGCGGAAGAAGAGTCCAATTTGCACTATAGCAATCGTCAAACCACCCCACAATATACGACGAACCTGCTTGTGTGCAAGACTATCAATTTCGTCCTTCTCTTTTTGCAGCATCATCAACTCATCTTTACATGAGTCTTCTTCAGGTAAAAGTGATAGAGGTACTGCTTTCCTGACCAAATCAACTATCTGGAGAAAGTATTGAAGCATAAAAAGCCCGAAAATGACATGGAAATTTCATGAACAAAGATGAAATATTAGACATTTAGACCCAACATATGCTCCTGTTCCAAACTCCCAATCACAACTTCTACCTCACTTTTTTAATTGTCACAGTCTCGAATTTCCATATTTTTATGAAAAAACTTCCTCCCTTAATCCCAGAATATTTACGATTTCTTATACTTTATTCACGCTCTTATACTCTCTCCATTCCATCAGAAAACTTTGCACCTTTTCCGTGTTGGCCTAGTTATTAGAAACTTTTCATTCCCTTCATCCAATTATTGTATTTATCACCATGTTTTCTATGCATATAATTATATTTTTACTCAAACCTTCTATAAATTGTGTAAAAGTCAAAAGTCCTTTAAAAGCCTTTTGAATGAACTTAGTATTTTTTTATAAACCCAACCTTTTATACCTAATATTTAATTTATTTACGATTAGTACATATATTCTTTATAAATATTAAATATTTTACTAAATCCATATGAATGTACGGTCCCATCTTATTTAATTTATAATTAAAAAAATAAAAAATTGAAAATAAAATGATTAAGTAGCAACATTGAATAAGAAGCACACGTACAATAATGCAGTAGGGTAGTAACCTACCTTATCTGGTTGGAGATAAACCTTGTCTTGAAAGAGCAAAACAACACCAGCTTCATCGAGCACACGAGCAAACGCAGCAGCTTCGTTGAGTGAGTTCGCAACTCCCATACTCCGGGTGGCTCTGAGGAGTTCATCATAAGATATGAACTCTTTATCATCCTCCAATAGTCCAAGCTTCTCCTTCAACGCCTTCACATTTACAAGCCTCATTAGCCTCTTTGCTTCTCCATATGACATTGTTCTACTCGTCTCGCTAACCACGTCTTCTTCATCGTTCTTGCTACTAGTACTACTGCAGTAATGACGACTGATAACGGGGCTGCGACTGCTGTAGGGCTGCTGGGTTGTAATGGCGCGTCGCAGGAAATGTATGCCATGAGTTCTCATCCACATTGTTATGTTATGTTCGGTTTGGTTCAGTTCGATTCGGTTTTTCAGAGCGAGGAAATAATTAAAGAAGAATGAAGGGAATGAAAGAGTGTTAGATGGACGAGTGGATAGCCAAATTTATAGTCACCAAGTCGGTCAGGTGCGTGGCCTGTATAGTGACTGAATTCAATGTTGTATCGTGGCAAGTTGGAAGAAACAGACACGGTTTCAACGAGTAGCTGCCAATTGTCAACGTGCTCAACTAAACTTACTTACTATATATCATAGACCGACATGATTCACTACTAGAGAATACAAAAAAATACTAACCATCTCTAAACAAACACTTGCAACAAATAAGTTAGGTACCAGTACGAGCTAACCTCCTAAGAGACTTCCCATATATATATAT
>JAYMSP010001599.1:0-30468 GCA_036897095.1 Plantago elongata | reverse complement strand
CGTAGTGGAATCACTCACAACCAGCTAACAAACGACTTAATGGAACATGTTTGGAGGCTAGATTGAAGATGCACTTGAAGCTGAATTGTTCCCTAACAACGGCTAATCGCAATTCCGTAGTGTGCCGCATTTGTGTTTTTTTACCTTCTGCCTTATTTACTTTGTGTTTTTTTCTTTCTGCCGTATTTGCTTTGTGTATTTCACCTTATGTCTTCTTTATTTGTGTCTTGTTTGTACTCATGAATTTTTATCTATGAATTTGAATTTTGTATTATGTTTGATTTTGAATTTCAAAAAAAAAAAAATGACGTGGCGACGACGACGCGACGACGACGACGCGCCACCATTGGAGCAAAACGACGACGATGCGTCGTCGTGCACGACGACGCGCCGTCGTCCGTCACCATTGAAAATGGTCTTAAGGCTTAGTTCTGTTTAGTACTGGTTTGACCATATAGGGGTCCGTCCTAAAGGAAACCCTCCAAAGTAACAAGTATACTATTATCACTACACCTTAAGTACTATGCCATTGTCCGACACTATCAATCCTAAGATGCCTTACGGACCGGACCGGACGAGATAGCCACTCGAATGCCACCTTTACAGTAAAACCAAACGTATATGCTGGAACCTTGAAGATACTTTCAAAGAGCATATATCTCGGATCTTATATAAGAAATAGTACTCTAAAAAGGTAAGAGGACCAATCTATCATCTGAGACGCATACAATGGTATTGAACTTGTACATATTATTGGTCCATGGGCCTAGAGAAGTATTGGTGGTCAAATCTACACCCTACACTTGGCATCATTTTAAGGGTCAAAACCCTAAATTCATGATCACTATAAATATAGCACAAATCCCCATACCTCAAGGTAAATCATATCATATCTTCACTCATAATTACTACATTGAGAGCTTTCACCTCTATCTTGAAGCGAGCAAACTGGGTTACCTTTCGTAGCCTCCCCCTCCCTAGTATATTTCAGGTGTTTCAAAGGTAGCTGACAAATCGGACATCAAAGAGTTGGTGGCGAATATTAGAATATGATTTTGTAGTAGTTTAGTTAGTGTTTGAGATTTTACCCTTAATAATAAGTATTTTAAATGTTTTACTTTTTTATTTTTATATTTAATAATAAAAAAGGCATTGCTTATAGTGCGTCTATGGATTACAATTCTACCACAATCCTTCATTTTTCCAAGAATTTGCAACGTATTCAACTAAATACAAGACACTTCATACTATGAATCCAATCACATAACGTTGATATTCCAATACACTCCTTTGTTCTATTTGTCTGTTGATTGCCACGTTAACTTTACAGAAATTAGTTGGTTTTTGTGGTAAACGAATGGTGAAAAGACAATGAGTTGAGTGGGTAATGAGAAGAAATTGGGTTCTTCCCTTTTCTATACTAAGCAATCCCCATCATGATGGGGCGATTAATTGGTATATAATTTGAATGAGACTTTGGACAGATTTTGGTGAAATTATGTTTGAAATAAAATTGAAATTGAGATATTTGAAATATATTTTAGGCCAAATTATTGTTCATCGAGTCAAATTAACCGATTATAATTGTTTCCCAAACAGCCCGAAAATCAACTTCCCAAGTTCATTTTAATCCATCATAAACTCAAATTCTCCTTTTTAATATGAAAAGTGATGTACTCAAATTTTCATTCTAATAAATATAATCTCTTCTACTACTCTCTTCATGTTAACTTCTCATCTCATCTACATTATTCAATTTAATTTATATTAAAACATGTGCCCGATCCACAGCACGTTTAGACTATGCTTAGTAAAATTAGTTGAAAATTCTACTAGTAACTTGAAAGTTAGCTGGTAGCTGATTAATTAGATAGAAGGTGATCGTGTAGTTTTTTTTTTCAACGAGCTAATTTGATCTTCAATATCCTATTTGAGAAGCTCTGTGGTCAAAAAAAAAGACCCATGAAAGTGAAAAACTACTTGTAAATAATGCCTAAGTTCAAGACTAAGGGAGTATTTTACAATTGTTATCAATCTTGAGAATCTCTAATGGAATGTTTGATAAACATTTGAGTTAGAGTTATTTCAACGCAATAAAATTTTACGTTATTTTTTAAATAAAATATAATTCGAATTGAGATGACTCGATTTAAATTTCAGGATACTTCTTAAGTTCGACATGAATATTTTATAGAGTGAATTACATTTAATCCCCCTAATAAATTTCATAATAACATCGTGGTCCCTGATATTTAAACAATAACATATCATTTCATACAATTATACATAAATTACAAATCAGTCCAAACCTCATATTGTAGTCAAACACATCATTAATTTTACCTTTTATTTTTCATTTGATTTTATTATTTACCATTTTATTTATTTGTTTAGATTTTTCTACGATTAAATAAGTGTAACACAAGTGTCAGTTCCAACCAAAAATTTTACGTTATTTTTTTATACAAAATACAATTCAAATTGAGATAACTCGATTTAAATTTCAGGGTACTTTTTAATCTCGACATGAATATTTTATAGGGTGAATTGCATTTAATCCCCCTAATAAATTTCATAATAACATCGTGGTCCCTGATATTTAAAACAATAACATATCATTTCATACAATTATACATAAATTACAAATGAGTTCAAACCTCATATTGTAGTCAAACACATCATTAATTTTACCTTTTACAAACCTCATATTGTAGTCAAACACATCATTAATATAACCTTTTTTTTTCATTTGAATTTATTCTTTACCTTTTTATTTATTTGTTTAGATTTTTCTACGATTAAATAAGTGTCAGTTCTAACCAAAAGTATTAATATATTTATATTTTTTTAGATTAAGTCATAATGTAGCACTTGTCCCTCTGTGTGTGTGTGTGTGTGTGTATTATATTCTATTTAAACTAATCTCGACGCATGGAAATCAATTGTTAAACTAGAAAAGAAAAAACCCCTAGATATTTATGGTTTATATTTGAAAGTCATTTATAAAAATATAAAAAATAGGTATTCATCAGTTGTATATTAATTGCAGGTGTCTCACTTGTCATATACTTAAATTTTCTTCCAACAAATAACATTTTATTAAAAAATTATTCCAAGAATTATTATCACTGTCATATTTTCTTATGTTGAAGGACTTGATAGTGGTGGGTGATATTGAAATTTATTGGACTGAAATGAAATGAAGTGTAGTATAAATTAAATCTAAGCATAGCTGAATGAAACTGAATAAGTTTTCAGTTGAAGAGAACATATCCTAAGGAGGCAATTATAAAATGTAAAAGTTTAAATAAGATGATGTTTGGATGGTAAATTTCAAAAATAGAAAATGGATAAATATATAATTGTTAAAATATAAGAAATCCGAATGAGAAAGATGTTTTTATTAGGGGAGGCGGATGTAAATTTCCCTATTTTATATGGCCGTCTAGGTAGGGGTAAACATCGGTCCAGGCCCGGATCAATTTTCGGTTTTTTTCAATACCGAGGCCCGGACCGGACCGAAAAAGTCGGTCCGATTTCGGGCTTGGACCGAACGGACCGACTTTTACAAATATTTTTTTTTATATAAAAAACAGTATTTGTCGATTCAATAGCATTACTAGTATTCGATGTCACCCAGGTGCATCGTTTCTTACTCACACCTTCATCCACCGCCACCAAACCCTCATTCTTCCTCACTCACTCAAAACCCTAGAGAGAGAAATCGACCCAATCAGCAACAATGTCAATGTCAAAGAGCTCCAAAATGCTCCATTACATGATGTGGATGACCGTCGATGGGTAGAGGGTGGTGCGGCGGCGACTGGGTCCGTCAGATGGGCGGCGTGGAGCTGGTCGATGGGTTTCGACACTGTTGGAATGGTTTTGGATCGGGAACGGAAGAGTGAAGACAGCAGATTCATGGGTCACGGCGGCGGGATGAAGAGTTGAAGACGGCAGATTCCGAATTGACGACCGGGAATTCACCAATTGGAGACGGGAAGGAGGTTTCAGCGGAGGCGGACTGGGATTTTGGATCAGGTGCGGAAGGACGGAAGTCGGAACTACGGAAGGTCACAGACTCACAACTGCATCAATAGTCGGGAATTTGGGAATTGATTTGGGACGCGCAAGTTGAGTATTATATTTTCCTCCGGTTTTCTTAAAATATCGGTCCAGTCGGTGGACACACGATTTTGTCGGTTTTTTGACCGGACCGGACTGAGGACCGAAATATTGAAATCCTCCATACCGAAGACCGGACCGAGTCGGGCCCGGACCGGACCGAGGACCGATTTTTCAGCCCGGTCCTGATTTTGCTCACCCCTACGTCTAGGTGGGCCGTGGGTTAAAAAGAAGTATGCAAAGATCAAGGATGCAAAATGAAAAAAGTAGGAGATTCTTCTTCTTCTTCACTTCACTGATCACATTCTTGAGAAACAATTGAGCAGAATATCATCAGATAGACTGAAAACAACGCCACCTCGAGAGTTACAAACTCGAATCTTAATCCGTCCAACGGATCTATAGAGGAGTCCGAGATTCATGCTTTTGCATAGGTATGCGATTCATGCAGTTTAATTGAACGATCGCATTTTGGTCTGAATTAGTTTAGCCGATCAGAAGATAGTTTTGTTTGAATTGATGAATTGATTGGTGTTTGTAGCTGTTTATCGATTAATGTGTGTAGAGTTTCAATTCGTATTATTCTGGTGTTTACGGATCCATATTGAGCGAATTCATACATACTCCTGTAGGTTAGCATTTTTCGTGGAGGATGATGTTTGATTTCTCTTTTTTCCTTTCAGTGTTTGATCGATTAATCACATTTTTACTGATGGAAGAATTTCTAGCTCTATAGTTAGGTAGCAAGTTCTGTAAGTTGCATTGTTTATTCTGCATTTCGTAGAATCCAAGAGCTAATTGGTTGTCGTGTTTTGTTGTTTGTCAAAGGAGAGGCGGTTTTTCGTTCTTTGTTTAAATAACCGACTCTCGGTCTATCAGTAGCTTTGATTTTGTAGTGATCGAGCTGAAACTGCATTTTTTCATATGGTCTAGGAAGAAAAAGGAAGCTTTATTTACCGAGTAATAGGTGAGTTGGCTCATAGGGTTGTACATTATTGTTTATAAGGTGTTTTTAGGACTTCACTAGGCACAATTTTGCTTTTATAATTCGAGTAGGGAAAATTGGTAGTCCTTTTTTTCTTGTTATGTAAAGGTTTGTTTTGTGCTGAGATTGACGCACATAAACTCTTATTCCACAGCTTCAGGTTTTGGATTACTTGAGCTGCAATTGCATTGGTGACTGATTTCATAAGGAACAAAAACCGAGGCTTGTACCTGAGGGAAAATGGTTAACTCGGAGGAACCAAAGAGAAGGGTAGCTTTTCTGCTAATTGATGGGTTGGGGGATGTTTCTCTGCCACGGTTTGGGGACAAGACTCCACTGCAAGTTGCCAATGTGCCTAACTTGGATGCCATTGCTTGTGCTGGAATTAATGGTTTAATGGATCCGGTTGAAGTTGGCTTGGCTTGTGGAAGCGACACTGCACATCTTTCTCTATTGGGTTATGATCCTAGAGTTTATTATCGAGGGCGTGGTGCATTTGAATCGATGGGTGCTGGGTTGGCTATGTCTCCAGGAGATATCGCATTTAAGGTACTTAAATATTTATTTTCTTTAACATACAAGATTCTTTCACCTTGCCCTCTGCTTTAAGTTTCTCAGGATTGCCTAGCCTAACTAGTTATACTTAGTTTTGTTTTATCTCCCTGTTTGAATGTTATCGTATCATTCATTTTGAAAGTTTTCATTTGAGTTTCTTTAATTTCATCTTAGTCAAACTTTGCTACATTGGATGAGAAAACTGGAGTAGTTACCAGTAGGAGGGCTGATCGGCATTTTGAGGAAGAAGGACCTATTCTTTCTGCAGCATTGGATGGAATGAAGCTGCCCTCTTTTCCTGAATATGAAGTTAGAGTCAGGTGCATTTCTTTTAGTTGCAATCTTTCCTCTCTCCAAGTTGAACTCCAAGCTGTAATTGTTTCTCAAGGAATTTTATGATTTTTAACACTGTATATAACCTGTATTTGCTAAATATATAATACTGTATAACATTGATATCAAGTTCTTAGGAAGACAATACATTACTTTCTCAAAACAAAAAAAGGAAGACAATGTCTTACCATTCTATCAATAGTTTATGAGATAATTCCTCTCTTTTAGGTATGCAACAGAGCATAGATGTGGGGTTGTGGTCAAAGGACCAAAACTGAGTGGCCATATATCGGGAACTGATCCATTGAAGGATAATCGCCTACTCTTAGAAGCCAAACCTCTTGATGAATCTGATGAAGCAAAGAATACAGCTGCTGTAGTTAATGAGCTATCAAAGGAGATATCTCGCATTTTGATTGCTCATCCAATCAATGCAAAAAGAGCTGCAGAAGGAAAGAATGTTGCTAATCTCGTCCTGTTACGAGGTTGTGGCATTCGAATTGAGGTAGTAACTTATCAACTAGTTATGTTTACAAAGCCTCTATCTCAAAGAACAAAATCTCTCTTTGTAAAATTTTTTGTTTTACTATCAATAGGCGTGTTCTGACCAGATCATTACATGAACCTAGGTTCCGCAGTTTGAAGAGATACATGGTCTAAGGCCATGCATGGTTGCTCCTACCAAAATTATTGCTGGATTGGGTTTATCCCTCGGACTTGATATTCTAGAAGCCCCAGGAGCCACTGGGGACTACAGAACTCTGTTAACATCTAAAGCAACTGCAATAGCAAAAGCACTATCAGCTCCCCTGCAATCATGCCCCAATGTCTTTGTACCTGGGGAAGATGAACATAAACCTGGCCCTTCTGATGGCTATGATTTCGGATTTCTTCATATTAAGGTAAAAAAGTTTATCCTTATCTACTATGCATGTGTTTCTGTATGATATTCATTTTTTACTTGTTTCCAAGTCAGATTTGCACATGTGAACTATGAAATACTAGAACCCCTGAAATCGTTACGTATATTTGAACAACTTTAGACTGCCTAAATACTGTAGTTATAGTAGATGTAGTACCTTAAACCTAAAGATACTAATTTCCATTACGAATAACCGATGATGTTATTGGGACATGGAAAGTTGCTGTCTTTTATTATGGGCAGTCAACATCTATGGTGGAAATTCAATTTTGGAGAAACATTGGTATTAAACTTTGATGCTAGCTACGTAAGTTGTGTTTGGACTTTGGATTAATATCAGTGCTGTATTTAGTTTAATGACTCAGTAATCTCATGCCCTTTTATTTTTCCATCAATTGAATAGATCTAAAAGAATTTTGAGTAACTTTATCTATCGTGATTCTAAGATGCTAATATTTCAGGCAATAGATGATGCTGGTCATGATAAAGCAAGCATCTTTAAAGCCAAAGGATTGGAAGCTGTTGATAGAGCCATACAACAACTAGCTGCTATCCTTTGGCTAGCAGAGTCATCTGGGTCATTTCAATATTACATATGCGTAACAGGAGATCATTCTACTCCAGTTGAATATGGCGACCACAGCTTTGAACCAGTTCCATTTGCATTATGTAGTCTGAAAGACTTTGTTGGTGCCATTGGCGGAGAATCACGACTTTTAGAAACGTCTCTTGACCCTTTTCCACTCCCAACTGTTGAATCTGGTGAAAAAGACTTGCCAGAATATAGCAGCTCAAGTGGAGCGAAACAAGTGAAAAGGAGTCGTTCCTTTAGAGGCGATCCTGTGTTTGAATTTAATGAAATAGCAGCTGCCCGGGGATGCCTAGGTAGATTTTCTGGAGATGAAATGATGGGCATCATCAAGTCATATCTTAAGCTCTGATTTATATATAAATGAACGATTTCCTCTGAGCGTTGGTGGTACTGGCCGATGTGGGACTCTACTTCACGGATCAATAATAACGATAAGGTAATTTTCAAGTTTCAACTGACAGATTCTAACTCGGGGATGACTCAGCACCGAGGAGCATGTACTAGGGTGTATGTGGGACTCGTCTAGATCATGAGCTAAAGCAACATCACTTTTCAGTATGAATAATCGGTACTTAGGATGAGCAGATATTTTTCTTCTTTTTCTATTTTATTTTATTTTATTTAAGCATGTTCATGAACCCTTTTAACTGATGAACGGATTGCAGTAGCGTCAGTTCGGCAATAATTTTGTAAAAGCAGTATAATTCTCCAGCCTCTCTTGATTATTAAATGGGATAATTACGTAGACCCCTAGCAGGATGCCTATGTTGCATTTGGATCATTCGAGATCAATAATTACTAGTATTTTGAATACGTCGAAGCAATTGAAATTTCTAAATTTTTCTTGAAGAAAATTAACGAACAAATTGAATAACTGATGCAAGAACTTGTTCATATACTCATCTTAGAAACCAATCAATACTACAACAAAAAAGAAAATACACTATAAGAACGAAAACTGGCCGGAACTGAAACAAGAACAACTTATCAGTTCCGCATGTAACAAAACAATATCCTAACCAAGATCTATTGAAATAATCGATAGCAAGCTCCTAGCTAGTTGGTCTTCATACGCTTGGTGAATCTGTCATCTTCTTCTTCTTGTCTCGGATATTCGTGTTCATGATGAATTTCATAAGCATAATTGAAGACGTACGTCGCTAAGTACTCATTGATCACCTGCTGGTGTTCCTCTTCCGTACCTTGCCAGATCGTTGGACGAGTTGCCCGGAAAACATAGATTGACGGTGCCTGCTCTTCCTGCGGTGTTCGACTCGAATACAACATGTGAGGGAGCATTGACGATGGATGGGAAGAACTCGAATACAACCGGTGAGGGTGCATTGACGGTGGATGGAAAGAAGAAGCAGCCATTATTTCGTTCTTTCCTGCTTTCTTTCTGGGAAAGCAATGAAGTTTGATCTGAAGAGCGGTTTGAGAAATAGTCTGGTCTGGTGTATACGAATGAAACAATACTCCAAATTAAACCTTATACCTTATTTATAGGTTTCCAGAATCTTGCCAGTAAAGTTTCCGATAACAACGCGTAAAATAAAGGGAATCACAATCTAGTTTAATTAAGGTAAGTATTTACTTTGCCTGTAGTTTTCGATAATTAATGGGCTGTTCGACAATCTCAAATCAACTTGTAAGGCTAATTTCGGTTTATAATAGGCAATTAGGTAGCTCGGCATGAGGTCGGTTTTTCGTTATTTAACTTTTATATGTATATTGTCAAATTTACCTTTTAATTATCTAATAAAAAAGAAAATATTCATTTCTAGACTTTATGATATATAAAGACTCTAACTTGTTTGTAGAAAAAAATATATTAAATACTTAAATAGATTTCTTCTTTTTATATTTTTCTATTAAATAAAGAGTCTCGCACCCACTTAAGTCGAAAAGTTGAGAATGATATGCAGCCACCACATCGTCTAGTATGTCTTAGCAAGCTAAGCCGAGAGTTAATGGTTGCAACTGCACCCAAAGGGGAGGAGATACTCATCTACTACTGCAGATTGATGTTCCCTTTTGGATCCTCATGCCTAACAACCTATTGGGGGAGGATATCATAAATAATCAAGAAGGCAAAAAGAAATACATTTATAAGAAGAGGTCTTCAAGGGCACAAAAAAGATACAAACTACAGAAAATAGTGAGTAGACTAGATACAAACACTTACATAATCCATGCCATAAACTAGAAAAAAGAATCTTCCAATTCTTCAAAAGAGGCCGACTTGAGTAGTTAAATTCCCAGTAGAGAGGTATGACTGAAACTCCAAACCAGTTGAACCAGCTACTGGAAGCAATAGTATCTAGTAGGACATGAGTAGTAGATATAAAAGACCTAAAAAACTGAAGAAATCTATCAAACTACAAGCCTGCCCAAGTTCACTTGATGCATACAAAATAGAGTGCTTAAGCTACCAATTACAAATATCATAAAAGAACTAGGGTTGATTGACATGACACTTAAATGACAATTTGAATGAAATTTTGGTAAAATTGTATTTGGATTGGAATTGAAATGGAGTATTTGAAGTATATTTTAGGCCAAATCACTGTTCATCGAGCCAAATGGAGCGATTTAAATGCTATGGCAATCAGATGTTCCTAAAAAAAGATTGTTCTAGCAAAGAGTTAGGCAATAGAGTCCCATTAGTTACAAAAATACAACTCCTCCAGAAGAAAGGTAGCCAAGCTGTGATACTATGCTCCTTTCCATAATCCTTCTCAACACTTTGTAAAAAGTGCTCTTCAAATATGATAGTCACAGTGAACCAAAAATCCTCCAATAGATAAAAACAAGCAGCCCACAGGAGCATGAAAGACAGTACTTTTTACATTCTACAAAGTAATTAAAATGTAACAATTTCTCCTAAGACCACATATGTAGTACAAATCATAAATATAGTGCAAGAATTCCATAAACAGAGAAATGATAAAGATTAAAACACAACAATCAAACATTTCTTCTTTCTCCTTTTTCAGAACTTCCTCACTTTTTCTATTCTTTCATTATTGCCATTTTCTTTTCTTTGTTTCTTCTCTCTTTTTTTTTTTCCTGCCAGCTTTTTTCAACCCCAACAGCATGCCTTTTTCTTCCCATAACCACTCTAGAATTAACAAGAAATCAGGATTCCAACAATAAGCAAAGTTTCTGTGAGAGAGTGAGATCATAAATAAATCAGCATATCTCTTTATAGACCATAAATATACAAGATAAATCAGCAAAGGGTTGTATACTGATTTATTACACAAAGGAAAAAGTTGAGAGTGATGCAAAGAAGTGCAGAAGTTGAAAGAATTGGCCATGGTCTGTAGGCCTTTAGACATAAAGAAAGAAAAAAAACTGCCTTTCAGTAATAGGTAGCTTAATTTTAACCCTTAAATGCTGCAAAGCATAACAATTCTTAGAAGAAGAGGTTTTAGAAAGCAGGCAGTGGGAGGAAAGGAGGTTTGAAGGAGTATAGAAAGCTATCAATGCCTTTCTTGCCTTCAGCAAGTTGTTCCTACCATTGTCATCCCTCAGTGAGTTAATAAATAGCCTTTTATGTGACAAAACGATACCAAGATTTTGATAGTCCAAGATAAGAATAAGAAAACAGAGAGTTCTCATTTTGAATTCTTATGTATGGTATTTCAGTCTGGTCAGAATATAGAGCATTTTTAACTGCTCTACTGCACATAATCAAGTTAGGGTTCATGTTCAGTTTTAACAAAAGAGCTTCATTTGCCAAGGCATCAGCTAGAGAATTTCCTTCCCTATAGATATGCTCAAAAACAACAGTCTTCTACTTGCAAAGACTAGAAAGCTCATTCAAATATTGTCACCATTTCCAGTTAACATCTTGCATGTTCTTTTTAATGAGCTCTATGACTCCATGGAAATCACTCTCTATTAAGATTTTACTGAAATCTTTGGATCTAGCTTGTTTCAAACCTACAACAATAGCTTTTAGTACAGCTTCAAAAATGGTCAGCTCAGGGAGGCAACATTGAGAAGCTTGCAAGAATCTACCATCTGAGTCTCGGATAATGCCTCCCAAAGCAACATTGCAGAGGTTGGTGATTTAAGATGCATCAGTATTGAGTATCACCCAATTTTGCAAAGTTTTTTTTTCAATAAATGAGAACCAAGGGTTTGACAGGAGTAATTCTGAAAGTAAAATTCCACAGCTTTGCAACAAAGTGATCACCTTTCCACTGTTCCCTAGAAAACTGCAATCTTAAGTGCCACAATTGAAAATACTTCATGACTTTTAAAATGATAAATTCTAGCATCTTTTTTAATGCACTCATGTTTAGCATCATTTCTGGCTTTCCAAGCAAACCAAGTAATCACAATAGGCAACAAAGCCCTGATGTGACCTGCTTTAACAAAATCAGAGGAATTGATCCAACTCAAGTACCTAGCTTTCAGATTATGGTTAACATCAATATTAATGCCATAAGGACCTGAGAACCAATTCCAGACATTAGCCACTTCTTTATTATGCAAAAGAACATGCTCAACAGTTTCAAAAGAATTGCAACAAATACATGTAGAAGCCAGGATCATACCTTTCTTTTGCAGTACATTATCTACTGGTACTTCCAACATTTCCACCAGAAAATTGAGATGGTGGGAGAAAGAAAAGTATGCCAAAAGGTAGTGTATATATCAGAAAAGGGTTTTACTATCCTCAGAAGGTTCCTAGCAGAAGCAATTGAAAACCTACCATCATTGGAAATCTTCCACATTGGCTTGGCTTTGTACCTGAGAAATAGGGTACTCCAGAAAATTTTTGGTAGCAACATATATAGGTAAAGCAACACTCAGTTTATGCCAATCCCACACATTATCAACAGTTAGCCAATCAGCTATGGTAGAGTTCCAGTCTATAGGGATCAGAGCAGCATCAAAAAGGAGAAAAATAGCTTGGAAAGGAACAAACCAAGCATCCAGCCAAAAGAAAATTCTGCCAGTACCAAACCTCCAAAAAATATTATCTTGTGCTACATGCAGAGTTCCTACCATTCTTTTCCAGATATAAGAATCAGTTCTTTTGAAAGAGGTAAAGTTTTCACAAGCAGTAATCAGATATTTTTTTGCATGAAATTAGACCAAAGAGAAAGAGTTTCTCCAAAATTTAAACCACAGCTTGACAGAAAAAGCTTTGCACATACTAAAATAGTAATAACTCCCAAACCACCTTCAGATGCTGGAAAGCATTAATTTGACCACTTGGTCCAATGAATTCTTCTTTTGGTAGTACTAGTACCCAAAAAAAAACTAACAAAGATGGAATTAATTTTTTTAACAACAGAGAGAGGAGGTTCCAGAACTTGCAGCACATAAACAGGAACATCACTTAGCACACTCTTAATGAGTCCAAGCCTACTACCCTGAGAGAGAGAAGCAATATTCCAACCATTCAAATTTAGCCTTATTTTGTTCACAATGGATTCAAAGTCTACTCTCTTCCTACCTTTACTAATAGGAGCATCTTGGTAGGTAAAGGGAAAAGTCAAAGAACTCATACCGAGAGTGTTAGAGATATTGTACAGATTGACATCGTTTCCAGCAATGAAACCACTCTTTAACAAATTCACTTTCTGAATAGAGATATTAACATAATGAATCATGAAAGCATTCAGTTTCCTAAGGTTAGAAAGTTTCCCATTGCTTAAAATAATGCAATCATCTGCATAGGCAAGGTGAGTAACTTGTAAACCTTTGGGAATATGAAAATGCATAGAGCGGTTTTGTTGAAATAAATCATTAAGACACCTAGATAAATATTCATTCATGATAATAAAGAGAGCAGGTGAAAGGTGATCACCCTCTCTCAGGCCATTGGTAGCTTGAAATAACCACATGATTCACCATTGAACAAAATGCTATAATAAGCACAAATAACAATCTTTTTAAACTAGGTAATGCAAGCCTCACTAAAGCTAATAGCAGACAGCACAACAAACAAGAACTCCCAATTAACTCTATCATAGGCTTTCATTAGGTCTACTATGACAAGCACATTTGATTCCCTAACTTTTCTTTCAATAGCTAAAGCAAGCTCCTGTGCTAGCAATATATTATTAGATATGGCTCTATTTTTTTAAAAACCACTTTGATTCATTGAAATCAGGGAGGGGAGAAAAGAGGCCATCCTATCATTTAACATTTTTGAAATAATTTTTTGCACATTGGTGCAGAGACTGATAGGCATGAAATATGCCCAAGTCTCAGGATTGAGTTTATTTGGAATTAAAACCAGAGTAGTATGAGAGAAGCTTGCAGGCAAAGGGGTGCCACAAAAAAAACCTAGCACAGCTTCTAAAAGATCTTCTTTGATAATGTCCCAACATATTTGAAAAAAAATGCCCAGAATACCCATCAGGGCCAGCAGCAGAATCAGCTTTCAAATTGAAAACAACTTTGTTTGAGTTCAGACAAATCAGGAGGTTTACTGAGCAAGTCATTATTCTCAGAGGTGACAAGGGAGGGTATCAAATATGCAAAGCGTTGTCTAGTAGTTGAGTCACAGATTGCCCATTACCCAACAAATTTATAAAATAGTCTATAGCAAAAGTTTGAATATCCTCATGAGAAGTAAAGCTAGAATTATTATGCAAGATAGCACAAACTTTCAATTTGGAGTGTTTTCTTTTCACAGAAGCATGAAACAGTTTGGTATTCCTTTCCCCATCTGAAAACCATTTACTAGAAGATTTTTGCTTCCAGAAAGCTTCTTCTCTTTGTAAAGCCTCAGCAAAACTAGCCTTGGAAGCAACCATATTGTTTTTGTTCAAAAGGATCAGTAAGCACAAAAATTTCACATTGTAAAACTTTGGCTTCACAAGACTTGAGTTTTTCAAAAATGTAACCATATTTATGTCTATTCCACAAATTTAGGCACTGCTTTAGTCTAAAAAGTTATTCTTTGAGCATTTTCAAACCACTGTTCCTAGTAGGGATAGACCAATTAGCCTTGACATCATCTAAGAAATCAGCATGCAGACTCCACATATTATTAAACCTAAAGGCTCCTACCTTTTTAGTGATAGCTAGAACTTCATATTTCAATGTAACAGGTCTATGATCAGAAACATTCAGAGAACCATGAGAAATTACATTAGAAGGAAAAAAATCTACCCAATGTTTTGTTCAAAAGAATCCTGTCTAACCTTTGCTTGATCTCCCCTCCTGATCTCTCCCAAGTTACTGGAGAACCAGTAAAACCAACATCTAACAGCCATGTATCAAGAATACAATTGCAAAAGTCTTGCCATGGAGGATAGGTCTGGGGGTGAACCCCCAATCCTTTCTGACTAGTTAGAAATCACATTAAAATCACCACCCAGAAACCAAGGCTCAGAGTGAGAAGAGATATTTCTTATGGTATCCCATAAAGGCAATCTCTGTCTCTTTGAACACATAGCATAAACACAACTTAAGAGACAATCTAAAGCTATGGAAGCAACAGATACTTTACAATATAAAACTGTTCTTCATCTAGTATAGTATTTACAAGAACACCATTCCTACTAAACAACGAAATTTTATTATTCCCATAGCTAATCACTTTATGAAAACCCAGTGTTTTACAATAAAACACTTCATTTAATTGAACCATAGGCTCCAAAATAATGAGAATATCCATCTTAATAATATTCGGATAGTACCAAAGTATTTGTTGAGTTAAAGAATTACCTATCCCTCTAACATTCCAAGTTTGTATAATCATTACAACGAGAAGGTATTGGTTGTACCAGATTCCTTGGAGTTCCTAGTTTGCCTGTTACCAGTGGGCAAAGATGTGGCACTAGCATTTTTCTTCTTTTATAAGTTAGAGGTTCTCGGTCTTTGATGAACAGGTTCTGTATCCTGCTGACCTCCATCAGACTCCCCATATTGCATTCTTATGCCAGGTTGTTCAGTAGGAGTGGGAGAGTATCTTTCAGTTTGAGTGTTGTTCAAGGAGTGCCTTCTTTTATCCTACAAATGGTTAGCTTCTGGTGGTGAGTTTTCAAATGCAGGATTAAAATTAACCATATGTAACAAGTTGTTAATGGGAAGAGAAACCTCCCTCTCCTTTGACTGATTTACCACTAGAGTTGCATCAGGTATCTCTTCCTCATTTTCAGTGTAAAAGTTTCCATCTTCTGAATCAGAAGAATCTCTTTCTTCATTACCACAATTCTCCAGAGGGTAGTTGTGAGAAGGAGTTTCATTGACATGTTGCTCAAATTGATCAGAGAAAGATCTCCTGTAGTTGGAGTGCTGACTATTTTGATTTGGGATTCCAAATTGCATAAAGTATTTTGAAGAAAGGAAGCTGGCGTTGGATCTGTATTTTTGAAGGCTCGGGCATGGGATGCAGGTCAGTCTTTGAACAGGTTACCAAACTGATTTCTACAAAACTGTTGTATGAAATTTTGGGTCGTCTGCATTCTTCACATCGACAAAATTGGGTCATCGTCAATCATTTTTGCCTCAAATCATTGTTTTTAGCTCTATCACCTAGAGTTTGGTTAAAAAAGAAATTGCAACTGCAAGGGCATCGGTGGATTGTGCAGGTGGGCAGAATTTTTGGCTTGGTAGAGGGCAGGAGGCCTGGCCTATTGGGCATGTTGGCACGAAACGAACCTTTTGAGAACTATTGCAAGACTTCTGTTACTTATGTTTTGTATAATATGACTAAGTCTTGTAAGGTTCAAGTATATTTTGTAAATGATTTATCCTTGATAGCTAGGTTAGCTAGTTGGATATTTTGGTGGGATGTAATTATCTTACGACTTTTGATGTTCGCGGGTTCCTTTAAACCGCCTTGATTAGCATATTATATATAAACCCGAGAGCTTTTGCTCTCTTTCTTTAAAAAAAAAAAAAAAGTATGCCTCCTCAGTCTCCAGGTGTGTATCTGATCCATGAATTTCTTCTTCATTTTCCAAAGCTTGAAAGCTGTTTTGCTGAGGCAAGGTCTCTGCAAAGACCACTTCAGTATCAGAAGTATCACTAATCCTTCCTTCTTGGGCTGGTACTTCCTCGTTGTTGCCTGCAAGATTATTAACTTGGGGAGGGGGGTCAGTGTTAGACCCGGCAGTATTGACCCAAACCCGAAACTTCGATCTGAAATGATCCAACCTGAACCCAAAAGTAGATTCGAAATTATCACGTTCGTCATACCCGAAAATGATCCGAGACCCAGTCCGAATCTGAAAATGACCCGAAATTGTGATACCCGAAAATGATTCGAAACACGAATTGACCCAGTGTATCCGAAGCGACCCAATTAGAATGATATGAATAGAACCGATCCGAAATGACCCAAATTAGAATTAACCTGAAACCACGCGACCCGAAATGACCCGAGTTTCAAATTGACCTAAAATAACCCGATCCGAATTTACCCAATCCAAATTGACCCAAATCATCTGGTCCGAAATTATCCGAATTAGAATTGACCCATAATCATTCGATTTGAAATGACCCGTATTAGAATTGACACGAATCATCCGACGCATACTGAAACTATTCGAAATGACCCGAATTAGATTTGACGCGAAATCACAAGTATCACAATGTATTCCATTACTATATGGCACCGTTTAAAGCATGAACCTCTTATAACATGTTGATGTAGGGAATAAACTAAAGTTATTGTATATAATCTAGATTTTTTATTGTACTATAGGAAAGTTGGTTGGACATGAAGTATCTCTTTTATTAAATCTCATATAATTTTATTTACAAAAATTAAAAAAATATTTTTAACATATTTTTGAATTCACCTCGATAAAAAGATTCCATAGACATTAATCTTGAATGCTACTATTATAAAACTAGAATGATCGCAACATGCTACGAATGATATGCTTTTTTTCTTTTTTTTCACTAAATTTTTCAATCTTCTAAAAAGGATGACTTTTAAAGTTTATCCAACAAACTTGTTCCTTTTAGTACTCTACTTAAAAAAATTAAAAGAAAATGTAGATGTAATTGAATTGCATATAAGTTCATCAAGCAGTTAAGTTATATTAGTATACGTTTTCCATCATCTATCAATTATTTGAATATGACTTCAAACTCCTCGTAAACCATTGAATAATTCACTTGCAGAAACATTATATTGATTAACAGGTCTTAGACAAAAATACAATATAAGAAGAAACACGATCATTGAAATGAAAAGGACTACATATTCTGGTACATTTCCCTAAAGCATATTGCATAGTAACTAGCAAACTCATTACATCCTCATGTCTTTGTCACTTCAAACGCAAAGTAACGAAACTCTAATTAGAAAAGTCTTTCACAAGTTAGAAGTTAGAACAAAGAGACTTTCAATAATTTTTTTCAATGAATTGAACTTTGTATTAAGAAAAAAAATGAAAAGTACCACAAGAAATTAAAGAAAACTCTCAAGCTGAACCCACAGGCGGGTAGTGAAGAGAGAAAATAAATGCAAAAGCGAAAGCGAACAAAGACAGCCCCCATCTACCCTTGAGCAAAAAGCCCAAGGTTGCAACCGCATGCCTCGTTAAAACCCACCATAGAAAAACCCAATGAGAAAAACCCATGGCAGGGAAAGAGTGTTAATGTTGCGTAAACCGATAATTAGGTTGATAAGACATATCTCTACCAATATGGGGAAGAATGAAATCTGGTGCATAGAACCAGAAACCGTCACTATCATGATTAGAAAGCGCATCAGCAACATCATTCCCCTCACGAAAAATATGTGAGACCCGAAAATCCATGTCCTCCATAAGAGAGAGAACCATCAACCAACGATAACAAAGTATTATTGTATAGTATATTTAAAATGTACATTGCATAAAACTACCTCAATATTCGACTCGAAACAATCCGAAATATTTTAGTTCGAAAATGACCCAAATCCGGAAATATTTGACTCGAAACAATCCGAACTTTTTTAATACGAAAGGACCCAAACCCAAATAACACCCAAATCCAAAAATAGTCGACCCGGAACGATCGGATTTTTCAATTTTTAATCCGAAAGGACTCAAATCCGAATAACATCTGAACCCGAAATGATCGGGATGTGAAGTGACCCAATTCGAAATTATCCGATCCAAAGCGATCCGAAATATCAGTAATCTGAAACGACCCAAATCTGATCATCATCCGAACCCAAACCCGATCTGACCCGAAAATGATCTGAAATAAAAGGCGGACGAGAATGACCCGACCCAAATTGACCCGATTCGAATGACCTGATTGCCTGGTCTAGTTAGTGTTCCAATTGTTCCTTCTCAAAATGATAGGTCTGCCATAAACATCTTTTGTAGCTCTCTTCCTTCTTTGTTTATTTTGAACAACAGTAAAGTTATTATCACAATCTGGAGCCTCCGGAACTGGATCTTTATCAGTTCCTTCCAAAGATGGATCTACCACAACATTCTGCCTTCTAGCAACTATGTTATGACAATCCTTATTTCCATTAACATCCCAAGACTTAAGACCAGGAATTTTCACATAACAATAAGGCAAAGAAAGACCAAGTTTTTTACAATGAGTACAGAAATCAGGAAATTTATCATACTCAATGGAAATTTCATGACCAATACCAGCCACATCCAGCCAAATAGAAGTAGGAGGTTCCACAGAGGCATATAATTCTACACATATTCTAGCTTTGTTCAAAACAGTTCTCTGTGCAGTTGATTGATCCATTCTCAAAGGTGTTCCAACTAGTTTAGAAATTTCAAACAAGGCTTGATTATGAAATAACATTATGGGAAGTTTTTTTTATGGTAATCCAGCATGGTACTAAAGTAGATTCCATTTCAGGGGTATAGAGCGGAGTCCATTTAGCTAATCTCAGGGTACTTCCAGCAATAAACAGAGAACTTTTAAGCCAAATCTTTGTGTAATCTTCTTCCAAAAAAAGTAGAAGTCTAATAATTAAGTGTCTAGAATCCAAGAAGCTTATGTTGAATCCTTTTTTTAAGAGAGAATTTCATAAAATCAGCAACAACTTCACCAATTTTGGGAGGGGTACGGCATCCGTGAACTTGCCAACAAGAGTAAGATGAAAAGGAGCAGACAAGGTAGCAATTTCAGAAGCAGTAAAAGAGATACTAGGCAAAGCTCTTTGCAACGATTTGATTTTCGGCTGAATGATTTGGGGAGAATTATTCACCAAATCCAGAAATGAGGTTGGAGCTTTTCCATGAGCAGACGAAGCTAAAGTACCCTGCCTTTCATTTCTGTACTACTTGGAGGAAGTTAACCGGAGTCTCTGGTACAGACGGAGAATGAAAGAAATTGTCCAGACGAGTAGTAGAATAAGCCAAGTCTTGAATAGGGTTAGGAGTGACAAATTTGGGATTAGGGTTTTGGGGCAAGGGAGGAAAGAAGAAATTGGGCTCTGTTTGAGGAGGTCTCAAACCTGAGAAAGGGACCGGAGTCGGCAAAGGAGGCCGACCACGGGAATCATCCATGGCAACGAGTTGTTGCCGGTGGAAGGGACGAGCTAGCTAAGAAGAAAATAGGCTAGGGAGTGTTTGTTTAGAGAGATGATTTTTTGGACAGAATACTTGTAACATTGTTCAACCCATTACTTATCAAAGTCCAAACGCATTCTCTTTGAAAGTCCATTCAAATCCTAATCTTCCCTAAAGAACCCTAGAGATTTTGGAAGATGATTCTCTTTTAACCCTAGAGAAAGTTTCAAGTCAAGTTTTAAGTTCAAGTTAAATAGATTTTAAGAAGACAAGTTCAAGGGTTTAAAGTGAAGTCATAGGATGCATTGCATTAGACAATACTAAAAGCTTTAAAAGACATGAAGATAGAACTTTAAGTTATGACACATGCATGGATTCTTGCCGAGCTTGAAGTGGAGTGTTGCGGGAGCAGTGATCAATATCATGAAGATTCTTGACATTATTTAAGTTTCATGATTTCAAAGACTTTGTATTGTTGCAAGATTTTATGATTTCAAATTTCGTTGTATAGTTTTATTAGTTCATGAACTTTTTTCAAGAATTTACATATCATGTTTAAGGATGGTCAAGTCGTCGACCTACGTTTTCAACTTTACAAGTCTAAGTTCGAATTTACATATCATGTTTAAGGATGGTCAAGTCGTCGACCTACGTTTTCAACTTTACAAGTCTAAGTTCGCCGAAGTTCAAAGCAAAAGAATTAGCGCGAGCTGTATTTTTTTTAGTTCGTTTTTTTAAAAGTCGCGGCGCTACAACTTGGTATCAGGGTCGTGCTGACCCAAAACCCACAAGGAGTGGACTGTTGGCCGGACTGATCATTTTCTAAGTTTAAATTTTCAAATTTCATATCATGATGGCATTAAAGATTCATGTTGGGTATTGATCACTAGCCAGACATCTCTCCACTTCGGTAAGTTTGTTTATGGTTATGTTTATATTTCAGTATATGAGCTTGTTAGCTATGAACGTGATTATTTGTAGTTGTGTGATTCTTATGGACGTTATTATGTTATATACTTGTAGGTTTGATCTTTTGTGATTACGTGGTTGACTATAGTTGCATGTTGTGGTATTTGTCTGGTTGTGCATGTGGTCAATTGTTGTTTGTTATGGTGGTGTTTTATACATGTTCATGTGAACTTTTGTGCCAATGTGATTCGAGTTTTGCTTAGTGGAGTTTGAGCAAGATTCGAGGTCGATTCTTTTTAGAAGTTGGGTAGATTGTAACAGCTTGAAAATTCATTTTTTGAACTTGCACATGTTAAAACAAACCGTTCATCAAAGCAGAGTTCGTAAGTATTCTTGGACCAAATTTTATGACTTGTAACACTTTCCAACCAATTACTTATCAAAGTCCAAGCCCATTCTCTATGGAATTCCATTCAAACACTAATCTTCCCCCCAAGAACCCTAGAGATTTTGGAAGATAACCTTTTAGCCAAAAACACTCTTTTTCCGCGAGTAAAAATTCTGCCAGACGCAGTCTTGTTAAAAAATCGATTCCCGGTTATCTAACCGTTGGATCAATCTAATTTTTGGAGAGAAGATTTATAACAAATCATTCTACACTGTCACTGGAGGGATCGCCGTTTTGAAGTCTCTGTCTGTCTGAAAATTGTGTCGAACAGAGCTGTTTCTCAAAAACCATTTTCGATCCATGTCATCTCGTTTGTTTCCTCAAGTATAGTTTCCTAGGACTTGCATCACAAATGTGTATTTGTATGATATAAATCTTGTGTGATGAATTGTTATATGATATGAGATTACAAGTTTTCCTCAGGATTTCACCTCATGACATATACATGTTTGAATATTTATAAGACTAGATCGTTTAATCTAACATGTTATATATGTCACACACTCTATGTTGTGGAAATCAAATTCATTTGTGGTTTTCTAAGTTAGTGAAAATAACAACCGGACCGGAATTTGGTACTAAGCAAGCTAAACCTAAAGTGCATTGTATCGAGTACACCTAAAACTATATAAAACAATTTAGGGTGTAGTCACCACACCATGCTCGACCATATTAAGCTCGACTATATATATATCCAATCTGAAAATCTAATCTCGAATTTAACAGAATATGCAGCGGAAATAACATGACAAAGAGATATAAGTTTCTAGCAGATTATATTTCTATAATCCACCGAGCCTTATGGCGAAAATATCCACTATACGATTAATGAATACAAAGAACCATTCTAGATCTATTCTACGAATATATCTAGATGCAAAATATCTAAGCAAGTATAAAGAATTAACTCTATCAATCTATCTATCAACCTCAAAGTTATAGATAGAAAAAGCTTAGAACAATATGAAAGAAATTGTTAATCTAAGAATAAATAAACTCTTGGTCTTTCTTGATTGATCGTCGTAGACTCCGTTGATTTCTCTATGTAGTTTGATGAGCTCTTGGGGTATATGTAGTTTTCAAAAACGTGCATAGCTCATCAGATTTCTTGTGATCTTTATTGCTTGCAGTTTGAGTCCTAATCGTCTTCTACTTCAAGATTTACTCCAACTCAAACTCCAATCCTTGTTGATTTCGATTTGTGGATACTCTTGGATTCTTCTTCAATGCATGACCCTCTATATATAATAGTGGTTAACGTCAGCATGAGAGTTCTAATGAGTCTTGTTCTTATCCCAATTGACTTCTTCCTTTAGGAAACTCTAAGCGAAGTACAATCCTTCTTGTATTAGACTTGCAATGCTCCATGATTCAGTGAGATCTTTTTATCCTTAAATATCTACACACATATATATCCAAAACTGTGAAAATAATTAGTGATTAGAATCAAGGTAAAAACTATAAACAAATTATATATATCAAGTGTGAGAATATGACCAGTCTTAGGGTGTATCCAGTACACTGTATTTAGTACACTTACATAACTTAGTGAACAAAAGTTCTGGGAGTGTATCCAATATACACCCAGAAATCTCACACTTACAATCTCCCCCTTAGTTTTCGCCTTTCTTCATATCATCTATAAACCTGTCAAAACAAGTGCACAAATATATATATATATTATTACCTCATCAAGTCAAGAGATTTCTCCCCCTTAATCAGAGCAATGGATATAATATAATTGGACAAAAGTAACATAGAATCTTATGAGTATAACAACCCAACATGCTTGCCATAACAAATAGTGGTGTAGTCAGTACACTCCATCAGCCCTGTAGGAACATACAAGTCATAACACACACTGGTGTGTTCATTACACTCCATCTATCCGCACTTGTTGATCATCTATCCCCCTTGATATGCTGAAAGCAAAAACCCTAGGTAAGCTTTCATTAGTCGAAGAGTTTCTATCTGTTGATCAAATTTTGTCACCTGACTTTACAAGAAGCATCAATCGATCCATAGGAAGAATCAACCCATTGCAGATCAAGTGTACCGGTTCCAACATATCATCAACAAGACCTTAAAGATCAAGAACATACATGGGAGAGTTGGTGAAGTTTACTTTCGCACCAACACCGACAAGATGATCAAACACTTGTTAACCCATATCAACCATCATTACTTGCATCACTTGTAGATTAGGGAAGATATTCACATACCTTGCAACCAGTGAGTTCCTTGATCACAATAACCTTATCCATGTCAGCGGTGTCCTCAGTAACACCTGGTGTATCCAGCACACCATTCAGTATATCCGATGTAACATTAAATAACTTCTTACACATATACACTTCACTATAATCCGTAGAACGAAGAATCAACAAACTCCTCCGTTAGATCACAGTAGAACTCACAGATAAGTTTGGGAGCAAAAGAACAAATTGATCCTACCAACTGTCGAGACTCCAAAACCAAAGACTCTATGAAGCTTAAAATCAGGCACATGAATATAATTCTAACACAATCTGTTTCCCTTTAGTAACTACCATGGTGGATGTCTCAGATACATCCTTTTTATCCTTGCCAAAAGCAGCTGGTGTTTCCGGAACACCCTCTTTGTCAACAACAATTTCCTCTTATATGCGTGTCTCCATTGCACCAGGTTGGGTAGCTACATTGTCCATATGCTTCGGGATCAATGTTATGTGATCATTGGGCACATATACATTGAAAATCGATTCGGCATCAATGTGTACGTCATCAACAACATTCTTATCATCACAGGAACTGTATCTTGGCCTTGGAAGATGTCACAATTGTCATTCCATTGACTTTGCCATGTTTTGGTCTAGGTGCAGTATTTGTTGTATCCTCCACACCCTCTGTCTCAAAATCTATGGCAATAGTAATCAGTGGTGTAGTGGGTACACCGCCTGTATCAGTGGGTTTCTCAACTGTAGATGTAGTCTCTGCACCAGTGTCAACGATTGGGTCATCAGGTTGAATCTTAGTGGGTGTAGGCACTGTGCCCCCTTCCTTAGTCAATTGACCGGTCTTTACCGATACTTTCCAATGCATGTGTCAAAGTCGACTTCTTCTTCTTCTCATAACCCTTATCTTCTTTCTTGAATATATCCAAGATCTCCTTGTAATATCCAATCTCTTCCAACCTAGCTATATCTGCACAACTGATAAACTAAAATCGTGGAACCAGTTATGTTAGTGATTAAGGCAAAACATAATCTAAAATATGTTGTGAAACAGAATTCTGTCGACTCTGGTGTACAGGGTACACTAGAGTAAAGCAATGTCAAATTTGGTGTACTCGAGACACCTGATTAGACCACTGAAAACTGCTTTGATATTCCATAGTGTATCTTGCATGTTTCATTTACAGTAAGATTGTCACTACAGAGAATACTCAAATTTACATTTCTCCCCCTTTTTGCCTTCACAAAACCTAAACCAAATGATTTAGTGCAGATAAACATATACTAAATTCTCCCTCGAAATAAGAAAGATTTCTCCCCCTTAATTCAATAACGAGCATATATATAAAACTAAGTCAAACACATAGAATTCAAACATTACAGACCAACATACTCCAACATACTAAAGATCATAAATATGAACTCAAACATCATAGATATAAAAAGATTAGAAGGCACAACTCATCACACTCCCCCTTTTTGTGAGGAAGGCAAACACATCATATCCTTCTTTCACTTATAGATCAATGATAAAATACATACTTTCTTATGCTATAAAATCATGCACACATCAGTTTGTGAATAAAGACAAAACATAATATCAGCTAGCTGGTGTTCTGGCAACACCATCGTCGCAGCTAGCCAGTAGTGTATCCAGAACACCAGTCTCTCAACACTTATATTTTTCTCCCCCCTTTTGTCTTTCTTCACAAAACAAACTTGAACAACATGTTAGCAACATATGAACTGACATTAAAAAAATCAAACTCCCCCTCAAAGTTAGCAGAGAGTAAAAAAGCAAAAGCAATTAATGAATGATCAATTCATCAGGTTAAGATCTTTGTTGGATGTTCATATGCAGACTCAACTCCCCCTTTTTTTGAAGAAAGATCCTTCACAACCATATATAACATCAATGGTCACGAGAGTGAGACTTAACAATCTGTAACTTGAGAAACATGTGAGTAGAGAAGAAACCAGTATAATACAAGACAATTAAGAAAGTAGGAGTGTAATTGAGGAGGATAAGGGATTGACAAAATACACTTCATTCCAAATGGCTAAAAAGAAAATCTTGAGAGACATATCCAAACTAATGCCAATCATTAGAAAAGGTTTTTGGTAAAAGATTTACACAATTAAACTGGAGATAATCCGTTAGAAAAAAGCCACTTATGGAGAATCTTAGCTAAATGTGAGATAATATGTTACAAGCTAGAAAAAAAAGCCAAAATTATCTTGAAATTAAGCCAGAAACATGATTAAACAAGCCCAAATCACACACACACTCGCGGATCTTTCTTTCAAACAATTTAGGTAGATTTAGGACTGAGAAGAAGTAGAAAGCACAAACCAAAGTAAACTCTCAGTCAACACAACATACTGGGTGTATTGGCAACACTCTACACAACCCACAATGTAATCACAACACGAAAGTATAAAAAATTCTCCACATAAAAAATCAGAAGAGGAGGGGAAAGAAACAAGAGATATGAGGGAAATAAGGGGACAAAGAGGTCATTGTCATAGAGTATAACCAGAAAAGAGTGTTGCGTGAACACGAACCACAAGCCAGTGTGGGAAAAACACAAAAGCAAGGCATAAACTACACAAGAAAAACAAGAAGGAGGTTAAGGAAGAATGTAGGCAGCACACAAATAAGCATGGAGTTATCAGAATACAAGGACCACACCTGGACTTTTTATTTAACTCAACCTTGTCCAAACAGTAAATAAGAAACATAAAGCAAAATGGTTGTATTAATATAATCTATTTATTTTGCATTAGTGAGTAGGACACACGTTGAATGCAGGCAACCGGAGCCCCATACACCCAAATAGTATCACAAGACTCTTTCAGCAAAACAGGTGTGCACATAAGACTAAGTGCAGGCAGTCGGAACTCCATACACCCCAGTATCCTAATACATGCACATTATCTGTCTCACCTTTATAGAAACTGCCTCAAGTAAGACATCCACACCGAATGCTGGCAGCCGGAACTCCAAGCACCCCAGTAAGAAAGCAGACTATATATAGCAATTCCGAATGCAAAACCACAATCATAAAAATAAAAGCATGTGAACCAGGAGAGGCTTTATTAGAATTGAATATGAGCAAGTATCAAAACCCATGACTCACGGGTGTGCTGCTCACACGAATATTTTCGTTTTATGTAAAAGGAGAGAAGCCAAAGAAAATGGTCGACCAAACACAAACAAGAGTAAGGTCACCACAAACACACTCCCCTGAAAACACTTAGACAGTAACAAGAAGTTAAGAAGAAGAGAGAAAGAGAATTTTTTTTTAATGAAAGGAGAATGCAAATACGAATGGTGTGGCCACAAAAGCAAGAAAATCAAAGGTAACCAACCACCGTACTCAGCAAAGACAGATAGTATGATCACAACTTACAAACTACCACAATCAGTTCTTGTGTTATCCGGAGGTGTATTGGAAACACCAGGATTTTTTTTAAAAATTTTTATAGAGAAAATTTTATTTTACACACAAACCTTTGGACGTTTTCTCAACTTACACACAAACCTTTTTTTTTTCAATCGACACCAAGACATTGGTCAACGTCATCAGTCAACCAACACCAATGGACGTCGTCAGTTCTGTCCGTCAGTTTAATGTGTCAAATGAGACAATTTTGAAAGGTTAATGTGTCGAGTTTAACAATTTGTAAAGATGACAGTGTGCAGAATTATAAACCAACTCCAACAATCTTGAAGAAAAACATCTTACTTCATACACCACTTCAGCACAAGGAAGTCATTACAACATCACTACAGACTTAAACACACATAAAAAGCAATTGCATAACGAAGAACTACATAATTTACACTACTTCATATGCTAGTTAAATCCAAATCGAAAACGCAACTCGTCAATCCTTGCACTTAGTTCTTCGATCTCATTCTTCACCTCATCTGCACATTCACCACCAACCTCATATTGTCTAGCTAGCATATCTTCAGCCCTAAGCCTTGCATTTTCTTCCTCCAATGGATAGATATTCTGCACACTGTCATCTTTACAAATTGTTAAACTCCACACATTAACCTTTCTAAATTGTCTCATTTGACACATTAAACTGATGGACAGAACTGACTGTGTCCATTGGTGTGGGTTGACTGATGACGTTGACCAACGTCTTGGTGTAGATTGAAAAAAAAAAGGTTTGTGTGGAAGTTGAGAAAACGCCCCTTTCCAAATAATGTTATCTATCATGGTTTTGAGGTTTTACGTAATCAGACAGCTTAAGCCAATATACCGCATAACCAAACAAATAGAAGAAATCTCCACAGGCGGAATTTCTAACATTCAAATCTCCAGTCCAAATGCGAAAATTAAAGGGAATAAACATAGGATCACATATGTATCTCAAAATTTGCTTTAAAGAATTTGGACAAAGTGTTCTTGGGTTCAGTGGGTATATGGCATGCACACACATAACATATGATAGATGACAAGATGAAATAGTAAGAGGCATACCAATTAAGTTCGATGTAGAAGGGTTACTCCTTAGCTCAGCTGATAGCTCATGCCTAACTGGATCATCCGGTACAACATCATGTTCATCGGTTTAAAAGTGTACGGCTGACTTTGATGTTGAATCCAGTGTATCCGCAACACTAGATTCTTGCTCTTCTTTGTCAAGTTGTGGTGTTGCATCTGGTGTACTCGCAACACTGGAAATAGCACAATAATTATACACATTAATAAGTTCCTCTAGCCTCAGCTCATCCTTGCTCCATTCTTCCCAATTCAAATAAACTGTACTAGAAAGAATATGAACAAAACAGTAGTCATATGTAATTTGATACATGCACAAGTATGATTTCCTTAGAATTAACATAAGAAAAATCAAAATAATCTACTAAACTAAGGATTAGCATGACCATTAGATTAATACTAAATCCAAACACCAGTGAATTTGGTGCTTGGCTCTGATACCAATTGAAATAGCAAGCGGACGTGAATTTGGTACTAAACAAGCTAAACCTGAAGTGCAGTGTATCGAGCACACCTAAAACTGTATAAAACAGTTTAGTGTGTAGTCGCCACACCATGCTCGATCATATTACGCTCAACTATATATAAATCTAATCTAGAAACCTAATCTCGAATTTAACATTATATGCAGCGGAAATAACATGACAAAGAGATATAAGTTTCGAGCAGATTATATTTCTATAATCCACCGAGCCTCATGGCGAAAATATCCACTATACGAATAATGAATACAAAGAACTACTCTAGATCTATTCTACGAAAATATCTAGATGCAAAACATCTAAGCAAGTATAAAGAATTAACTCTATCAATCTATCTATCAACCTCTAAGTTTTAGATAGAAAAACATTATGAAAGAAATCGTGAATCTAAGAATAAATAAACTCTCGATTTTTCTTGATTGATCGTCGTAGACTCCTTTGATTTCTCTATGTATTTTGATGAGCTTTTGGGGTATATATGTTGTCTAGCTCATCAGATTTGTTGTGATATTTATTGCTTGCAGTTTGAGTCATAATCGTCTTCTACTTTAAGATTTACTCCAACTCAAACTCCAATCCTTGTTGACTTCGACTTATAGATACTCTTGGATTCTTCTTCAATGCATGACCCTCTATATATAATAGTGGTGAACGTCTATGTGAGCATGAGAGTCCTATATTGAATCATGTTCTTATCCCAATCGACTTCTTCTTCCTTTAGGTAACTCTAAACAAAGTACAATCCTTCTTGTATTAGACTTACAATGCTCCATGATTCTATGAGATCTTTTGTCCTAAAATATCTGCAAACATATATATCCAAAGCTGTGGAAATAATTAATGATTAAAATGAAGATAAAAACTATAAATAAATTATATTTATGAAGTGTGAGAATCTATTTAGGCGTAAGGTGTATCCAGTACACTTATTTAAATTAGTAAACAAAAGTTCCGAAAGTGCATTCAATATACAACCAGAAACCTCACCCATACCATTATTGCAGGTCTTGGTTGTTGTAGATGGTGGATATATGTATATGTGCGTTTATTTGTGCTAATATGAAAGCTTAGATGTCTAGATTGATTATTATACAGTTGTTCAAATGAGTTGCAAAATTGCTATCTAGTTTGAATATACACTTGAATCATATATCTTTATCATTTGTGAATCAGTTTGTTTACATATGGATTCTAAGCATATTTACTTGTTAGGCATAATTTTGTTTGAGTTACAGAATCACTACTGGATGTGATGATTAAATATAATTTTATCTTATGATGTTCATATGCACATAAAAGCATACATTCATGAATTAAAGTTTAAAGATCATACACTCATGTTAAAAAGACGTTAAATATTTTAAGTACTTTAAGTTTAAAGTTAAGATAAGTACAACGGACTCGTACCTTAATATTTGTGGTAATTTTAAGAGTATCGACTAGAGTGCGATTAGTACCTCTAATTGTGTTTTAAGATATTTAAGATGCCACCATGGACTGGGGTAGAAACTTGCGATGCCAGATAAGCTCGCGATCATATCATGTTTCAAGATATTTTAAGAGAAAATTTCAAGTCAAGTTTTAAGCTCAAGTTAAAGAGATTTTAAGAGAACAAGTCCAATGATTTAAAGTGAAGTAATACGATCCATTGCATTAGATAAGACTAAAATATTTAAAAGACATGAAGATAGAACTTTAACTCATGGCATGTGCATGGATACTTGCTCAGTCAGCGGTCACGACTGGTCCCTTGTATAAAATAATCAATTTTAGATTTGGTGCCGAGCTTGGAGTGGAGTATTGCTGGAGCAGTGATCAATATCATGAAGATTCTTGACATTATTGGTATTTAAGGTTGTTGGAATGATATGATTGGTTTAATTATGTAATAAGTAGTTTGGTAGTATTTGTATATGGAAT
>JAYMSP010001598.1:0-30473 GCA_036897095.1 Plantago elongata | reverse complement strand
GATATTTTAATAATAAATATGTATTTGGAATATTCGGCACAACCCTTGACGTCTGAACCAGATCCCGGGCTGTTACAAAAGTTCATTACCAAATGAGATTTTAATGAGAAAAGGTAGGTGAATTTGTTGATTTGAACATTTTAGCAACTACATTTGAAAATCCAGTGAAAATTCGGCGAAATCGTGAGAGAAAGAAAGAGAAAGGGAGATTTTCTGGTGAAGTCGTGTTGGAGCATCATCATTTTCGGTGAATGATGTGGTTCCAGCGGTGGTCCGGTGATTGTTTCGACGAGGATGTGGAGTGAGTTATGAGAGAGAGGTATGAATGTTTCTCTCTCTAGAATTTTTGTAGAGAGAGAGAAAGATATTGAGTTGTGTGGGTTGTTTAAGAGAGTATGTTGTAATTTGAAGTATTTATATAAAAAAATTTAACCGGTTTATAGTGTCTCTAACCGGTTCTTTGTTGCTAAAACCATATTTTCCTATATATTAAGAAAATCTTCCCTTTACTATACTTACTCATGATTTATACTCCCTCCGTCTCACCAAACTTCATACATTTACTATTTTTAGCCGTCTTACCAAACTTCATACAATACTAAAAAAGAAGTTACCCCACAACTAACAAATAATAAACAATCTCATTTTTACACAAAAATTACACATTTTGCCACTAAAAGTACACTTTTCCCCACCTTCTTCATTTTTTATTATTACTTTAACTCTTCGTATAAAACTACATGTTAACCCTAATGTATGAAGTTTGATGGGAAGGAGCAAGGCCGTGCCGTTAAATATTAAGGCCCAGTGAACTTTTTAAAATGGCCCCTAAAAAATTTTTTAAATTGTAAAAATATAAAAAAAAATGAGAATTGCGAGGTTTGAACCTGGGTCTAACTGAAAAAACTAAACACACCTTGCCACTCCACCACCATTAATCTTCATAAATTTTTTGCTTCAAATAATTATATTACCATTTGTATCGTCTTTTACTATATATAAATAAATATATACAATAGGCCGGGGCCCAAAAGTTTTGGGGTCCTATGCGGCTGCACATGCTGCATAGGGGTGGGCCTGGCCCTGAGGAGGAGGGAGTAGTCATTATGAGAGTAATGCTAGTGAGGAGTGTAAAGATTTCTAAAAGTGAACGTATTAAGAGCGCTGAGAAACCAACTGTGTATGTTGTTACTGAATTGAAGACTACTCACACTAAGTAAACTGTTTATGATTTATCTTGAGACAACGTAAAATTCGATCCGTTATTCAATTACGAGAGAGGCAGGTGGGTCCCTTGGAATGATAAGATTTTATTTTAAAATATAAATAATTTATTTAATTAATAATAATAATATTTAAGATTAATGTTCATAAATTTGTCATGTTGCGATGAAAAGTATTTTTAGAATTTTTTTAAAATAAAGTTTTAATTCATTTAATAAAAATTATATATGCAATTAATACAGTATAATTATTTTTTAAAATAACTATTACTTTACAATTTTATTTTGTGAATTAAAGTGCGATATATTAAAATATTACATATGTAACAAGCCTCTCGTTCTTCTTTTATGTCGAGACGAGAAGAAAATTATGTTTGTATATGCTTTGGATTGCATCGTCGATTTTCCCATCGAAATTTTTCAGTGAGTTGTTGGTTATTTCACTCATTATCGTAGGCGAGGGCAGAAAAAGATTTCTGTAGAAAAGAAAATCGTTAGTTTCCTTCTGTTAATCAAGTTGTTGAGTTCTTGATCCTTAGTCTTCATATTCTTTATTAGCCTGGATCCTCGTTATTTATGTTGTGATTTCGCTTACTCCTTCAAGGATTTCGATTCTACAACAATCCCAAGATGGATGGTCAGAAAGAGATCCAGAAAGATGACACAAAGATGAAAAATCTTGCTTTAACCAT
The DNA here is from genome assembly GCA_036897095.1 of Plantago elongata. NCBI lineage: Eukaryota > Viridiplantae > Streptophyta > Magnoliopsida > Lamiales > Plantaginaceae > Plantago > Plantago elongata. The sequence continues at coordinate 28,558 of JAYMSP010001598.1, read as the reverse complement.
AACCTTTGACAAAGAGATTTATTGTGCGGACAGGTTTGAGGGTTATGAGCAGTCAATTCCCGTTGACGACGATGATAATCTTGATATAACTGACAACAATTTAGCTAGGAAGCTATCGACTTTGACAGCTCCGAAGCAGTTTCTGAAAGATCACATTGGGGAGGAGGATGAGATGGGGAGGTCTGGATTTAATAAACCAAGTAAAATCATCGATAGGGAGGATGAGTACAGGAGGAGGTGGAGGTTTAATAGGATGTTATCTCCAGAAAGGGTTGATCCCTTTCTGGACAACACCCTTACACCCCTGCTAACGACACAAGGACATATGCTGATGTAATGGGGGAAGAGGTACTAAAGTGCAAGGAGGCGGAGGTGAAGCGTCTCATAGCAAAGAAAATCAAGGAAGTTGATGAGGTTGACACTGAGAAGGCTAAAAGGAGGAGGAATAGATGGGATATTCCAGACGATGAATTTGGTGGTTCGGGCTGGGATTCACTTGACTCACCACCTGGAAGTGGCACTTGGGATGTCCCCCCGATAGTTACTAGGCACAATAGATGGGATGAGACACCCACTCCTCATCAGCAGCACAATCAGATGCTAGGCTGAAGGGACTGGCCAGAAGGAAGAGGCCGAGATGGGATGAGAGTCCATTTACTATGGAGACTGATGCGACCCCGGTTGGAGGTGTTGGTATGGCTACTCCTACACCTGCTGCAAATCTGCTTGCCGCAGACATTCCAGTGGCAGCCCATTGTCTGTTATTCCTGAAGAAAATCCGGGGTGGAGGGTTGATGTTTCTAAAGAGTACTTCGGTTTATTGCTGAATCAAGAACATCAAGACAAGTTGCTATCTCCTGTCGTCCAGCATAGTCCAGGATTTTGCTGATATATTTTGTAGTACTATGCTAGATTTTTTTTTGTTTAAACATTGGTGACATGTGAATCTTAATAATATGATTTTCCATCTGGGTATTAGCAGATCATTTCAACAACAGCTCCTCTTTATTAATTTATTCAAATGTACTAATTTACATTGAATCTAGGACACTATAATGTTCTGCAACCTGGGCAATGCCAGACTTTACCCTTAGCAAGTCAATTGAAAGTAAAGAGTATTGAGGTAAATTAACACTCATGCGGTTACGCGCATTTTTTAGTGGGCTTGTAACTGGTGCGACCTGCATAAAACAAGAAGAAATGTGTGATTCGAAATGCTGACTTCATTTCTAGTTTCGTATATAGTCTGTTTACATTATATCTTACCTTGTTTGGTGCATTGAAAGAATTTTCATCCATCTTAGTAATAGATGTCAGAAGTGTCATTGTAGAGCCTGCCGCATCAATATAATTTTTGTTTAGCCCATCAAGTGATATTGTAAGAGTCACCTTATTGCTACCGAAGTTCACAATCTGCACAAATGACACGATCAGAGATTACTGCAAAAACATGAAATAAAGGCAAAAATTTTCCCATTCATTGCAAACAGATAGCAGTAGGCATATAAAGAGAAGCAAAATGTTAAAATGATAACAACCTTTATCCTCAAATAACTTTTCCCATTCACTGCATCTTTCCAAGAAATAGCTGATGTCAATAGAGGGATTGATGAACTGGCTTGTAATTTGGAATCAAGAAGAATGGCACCGTTTGACTCTCTGAAAATCTGTTGCATCCAGTAACTGGGAGTTCCGTACACCTTTGATGAATCAAACACTATAGCATCTGGGTTGAAACTGAAAGGTCGAGACTCTTTAATTCTTTATGTCACAAAACTCAGACATGAAAGTGAGAATGTTTAAGGATAAAAGAGTGTACCTCCAATCATTGGCGTTCACAAACAGAGGTGCATTACTAGCCATCTCAACAACATCACTACCATTGGACAATTGCAGTTCCACATAAAGGAAAAGTTAGAAACAATTGAGAAGCAGAGTGAGTAATGACATCTTAGCAAGCAGAGATATCTATTGCCTTACTCTAAAGAAGGAAAAAAGTTCCGACATACCTGTTTCTTTCTAGCCCAATAAGGAAACCAGCTTCAGCAAGTGCTTTCAACAGGCTTCCCCTACCAGCATCATTTCCAGTCACAGCATACTCACTCACAAAAGCCTGTAAAAAATTGTCCACTAGATAAGCATTAAGCATCCACGGAAAGAGAACCGTGAACTTATGACTTTAAAATGGCACCTTTGGACCGCTGCGTGATGTGTAGTCAAAGTTATGAGCCATTGAGAACATGGAATTTGCATTTGTGTAGACCTAACAGCAGGAGCAATACACGGGACATAAACAAAGGTATCAAGCACAGTTTTCCCTAGATTTCACTGTAATTTTTAAATGAAAATCTTACATGAAAGTCATACAGATCAGCGGGATGATCCAACTGACTTGTAGATCCATCACAGTTTGAGATAATGTTGATATCAGGGTAAGCTTTCTTTATAGCATCATAAAACTTGAGATAATTTCCTGGTTTATTAGAAGTATAAGCAAGTCGTATGCGTAATAATTTACAATAAGTATTGGTGTCGATAAGGACATTGAGAGGATTATAAATTTAAAATACCATATGTAATTGTTTTTTGAACTTTTGATGGGCGGATCCAAATAAAACTGATTTATTACTGAAAAACATTAAACATGTTTGCCGCTTTTAAAATAGAGAAATTACTTCTATTTGCATCCTGCAATTTTTCTGACTGCCAACCTTTTTGTCACAGTACTCCTTCCCAAAATTTTAGATGCACTTGAGTTAATGAGACTACAAGTCCTGAATGTGCTGGGGTTTATCAATAAGCCACAAATAATTATTTAGTAATGAAACTTCCCATGTACCTCGCCACATAGTCGAAATGACATACCGTGATAGTTCTTGTTTCCACAATCCTGGTTTCCGATGGCAACATATCGCAAATCAAAAGGTCCTGGGTGTCCCATGGAAACTCGAACAGAACCCCATGTAGAACTGGGGTCTCCTCTAGCAAACTCAATCGCACTGAGAATATCCTGCATTAAAAGAATTGGCCTTGCATGATGCATCATTATAGTTTTATGACTTATAACAGAGATAAAATGGTAAAATAGCAACAACACCAAATTCAGTCTATCTACTGATAATACAGCAACAACGTATTAACTGATTAACAGTAACATTTAACTTGGACAAATACAAATGTAAACAGGCTAGCAGAAACATACTTTTACAAAAGGTGCGATGAGTGAAGTATCAACTTGATCATTACGACTAATTCCTGCACAAAGAGAGAAAGAAAAATGCAATTTACTGAGACATACATGATACATATGCATATACATAGGACAGGAATAGAATAGTCGGTAAAACAAGTCAATACCATTATTGAATACCCAAACTGGCAGTGCACCTAAATCCTCTGCAAGCTATTGAATTACAATAGTGTTCGTAAATGTGAAGTAAGATGATTTCAGAAATTATCTTTATATGTGACCATCTAAACTTTAAATTAACAAAGGTCATATGAAATATTACTTGGAGAAACTCAAAATAACCAAGTCCGTCGTCCGTCCAATATTGCCAAACATCTCCAAAATGACCAGGTCTCTCTTCCCAAGGTCCAACTGTCTCTTTCCATCGGAATGCATTAATTAACCGATCTCCTTCAACAAATGAACCACCTAGTAAAAGGTGCCACGGTTATTCTGGATTATACACCATTGTATAAGCTTATGCTTAAAGAAATTGCTAAATTTTACTTCATAACTCAAGGTACAAAATTTTCAATTAAGTACCTGGAAATCTGATGAACCCTGGCTTCAAATCTGCAAGCATGTTGAAAAGATCATCACGGAAACCATGTCCCTGCACCAAGAGTTATCGAGAGACTGTCAATGATGTTGTTACTTTTTAGCTAGTGTGGGGTTACTGATTAATATAGTTCAGTGTCAGAAACGAGGCTTTACAAATAGGAGTCATAAATATAAACAACCCCTTTCTACATGAACAGAAAAGAAAACACCATAACATGAAAGTATTTGTTTCTCTTCCCAAAAAATGGCCTTTGTATATACATAGATAAACTTTCATGTAAAGACACATAGTCTAAGTGACCCAAGTTTAAATACCATCTTTTTTCTGGAATGCATTTGTTCAATTCATGTCTGCATTTATAGACCCGTACACCTGACAAGGTCAACATGCTCAATGACTCCATGCCTCGTCATGCGATTTTCGCATCACCATAATAACTCCCAAGGAACTAAATATGAGGCCTTATTTTTTACGTTCTAACCTATTATATTATTCTTTCCAAGAATTTATCCATAAAGCTGTGATAACAATATTAAAGAGGAACGATAGAGAAGATGCTATCCAACTTTATCTCACTGTCAGAGAAGTTGGTGAAAATTATTGGGGACATACCTTGTGCGTGCTTAAGGGCATTGCTGACACCTGATCAAGCCATAAAGTACACTTCTTTCTAGTCGTCAACTGCAATCTTGAATTATGATCTGTTCCTTGAGCTTCCAACAGAACCTCCTTCTTTGTCCAAGTTGTGACATCAGATGCTCTGCATGAATACATGTGATATATGAGGACAATATATATAAAGGTAACAGCTAAACAGAAACTTCAGATAGGTCTCCACTTACAGCCACTTACACTATACTAGCTGTGGCTAGTGTTTGCAGTCCATTCGAACTAATAAAGGATATGGACATGTCGATAGGTTGTAATGAACGAACATAAAACACAACTTTGTATGTCTTTCCTTGTTCAACATTCTGCATGAAAAGTAGAGGGATATCAGTGGGGGCATAGAAAAATCTAGAAGTACACGAAAATATAATACAGAGAGGCCTGATGCAACATGAATCAGGTTATAAATAAATATGTCATTCGATAAGAGGCCTTGAATGAAATGTAAGAAAATAATTGGTTAGATAATAAGCAAATATGACAGCAGAACTGTTACTCTCTAAGAGAATCAAAATCTAGCAAAAGACTCTAGCATAAGCAAAAATCATATTTTACCATGCCCCAATATCCAGGATTATACACACCAACTCCTCCTGCTGGGCAGATATTGTCACCGTGAATATCACACAGCAACTCCATCCGAAGTGCAACCTTATTCCTATCAAAGCAGGATGAACGGTCTGTCGTCACAACCAACATTGATTCATCCCCTATAATGGACCATGGGCTAATGTTTGATGGAGTATTCTCGCCTCCAGCTTCGAATCCTGGAATACAGTTCGTAAGTATTGAAGTTTAGATGTCAGGCATGACGTAGTATTTTTGTTTCATGACGTTATTGACTGGCATATATCACCATGAAGACAAACTGAAGAGAGAAACATTACACATCTTTACGAGTAAAAAACAGAAGTTCGGCACACTCTAGTGCGAATTAACTGAAGAGGTTGAGGACAAACAAAATTACCAACCTCGGTTACTGACAAGCTCTGCCCACAGTCCTCCAGCTCCCGCATGATTGAGCTCCTGCAACAATAATCAAATGTTGCTGATTCAATATGATTTTGCACAAGAGATGGCATAAATTTTATCAAGCAATGATAATAACTATCCCTCGAGGACACATGACAAGATCATAAGTGAGGTGTTGCATGATGTTTTCATGTAGAAACCCCCTTACAATACATTCCTTCAAGTTTCCACTCCAGGATCTATTTCGTAAAAATCATGTGCTAATGTTGACAATATTCATCTATGTGCGAGATTATCAATTTATAGTGATCGTTGTGCAGTATCTGGTTCTGCAGTAGTAGTATGGAATACAATTTTATTCGACAGACAAATTAAGGGGATGAAATCATATCATACAATAAACGAAGATGGGACATAAGCTTGAACATAATTCACAACCTAAAGACATCACGAACTAACCTCAAATGTTATTCCAAACATCGTCTCCGGTATCTGTCTAGCAGAACTTTCAGAAGCATTTACATATAGAAATGCGTTCTGGGTAACGTTGATCTCAGCTGTGCAACGGCATTGCAATGTGGAAGCTATAATCAAGAACAAAACTAGCAATCGAGAAGCAGCACAACCGACACCCATTTCTAGCTCACTATCTCCAGTAGTCAGACAATGAAACACTTAAAGCCGTAATAAGGTCATATTCTGAATTTGTAAACAACAGCAGAGCATTAGATGAGGTCAGAAAATAATTGCTATTTGCTTACACATTTGAATATTTGATGACAACATACAGTGTAGAAAAGGAATAAAGGTCAAACAGAATAACTACTTCCTACAACAGCGTAACTGATTTCCATCAGCAAAACTGAGCCAACTGTATTATCTATTTATCTGAGTCCTGAGAGCTCAATAAACAAGACATAAAAACCTCAGTTCCTCCATAATGTGGGGTAAAGCTGATGAAAGGTTTAAACAGAAAGCCACAAAAGATGCCACTTTGATTTGTTGTTGGAATTGAATTAGGAAAGAAGCTACAATAAAACATTGTACATATACTTAATAAAACCAATCCGTGTTTCCCACTAATACACGTATCTTTTAAGACTTTGCGAATAAGTTAATACATACAGTCAGTCACCCATTAAAGAATATGGTAGATGAGTGCCTTAAAAAGGATAGCTTTGATTAGTGATTACCTGAAAATTGGAATGTTAGTATACATCATTAAAAAGGAAGCCTTTGATTACATCATAATTGAAAGAGTAGATTTTGATTCAAGAAACTGATTTGTGAGTGATGAAAAATATCTTTGCTTTCAAGTGTATTTGTTAGTCTTGAAAGTTTGTGTATTGGACCCACATTTTGAGATAAAACAGGTGAGCCTAGAGTTAGAGCAAGAAGGGATAGCCAATCTAGAAAAAGTCCAGTAGACTTACATGGCAGAACTCTTGATGGATAAAGGATTTGATGGATTTACTAAGCATGTCAATGATTGGAATCCTTCGACTGGACTGACCATATTAAACCGGACACGCAGCAGGTGGTGAAGATGCTACCTGAGGAAGAAGACCCACAAAATCCATTCAGCCGAATCATTCAATCTTACACAGCTCAAATGGATTCCAAGGACAATGATCAAGTAGCAGATACTATGGCAGAGATGAAATTGGGAGCCAGTGATCATTGACTTTCTTATTTCATCAAAAAGAAAATGGACAAAACGAACAAATACATAAAAAGTATATATAAATTATCGAATCAGAAAAATATTTATAAAAAATTTATTCCTAACTAGTATTTCATGGTAAAAGTATTTTTTAATAAAATTCACATATATTTTTTTAAATGTTACTCGCTCCGTTCTATTAAAAATTTACTTATTTTACCTTTTCACTAATTAATTCTTTATTATATTTATTTCCCACTTAACCATCATTTCATTCAACTTCTCTTTTATTTTTTATCATCCATTTACAACTTAAACAACATACTATAAAACCTAACATAAACCTAATAAAATATTATATTTATTAATAATGGAGAGTAAGTAAAGAGCTAGTAAGTTATTATTAGAACAAAGGAAGTATATCTCTGAAAAAATTATATAACATACTCTATTAAACAACAATCAGGATAGAAGTAGCGAAATTTCATGTAACAGAACTTTGAACATACTTGATAAGTCGGACTGTCTTTAATTGCAACAACAAAGTTTACATCTATATCATTTACTAATGTAAATAAGTTAAAAATATACTTTAAGTCAGTATCATAGATAATTTTAAATAGGTATTTCAAATCATAAAATTCATTCAGTAAAAAATCTTATATTTATAATTAACTTTTATCGTATATTATGTTTTTTATTACTATATACGTGTATAATTACTTAAGACGAGATCCGAAAAACATCATGGAATATTACAATATAGAGTTTATTCTTATTTATAACTTGTACCGAGTTGGGATCATGATTTTTTTATTACTACAAGCAGTTATTCATTTATGGAGTTTTTAATATAGTAACAAATCTCCAAAAGAGTAACTATTTTAAAGCGGATCAAATCAAACATATTTTGTCACACATAATACGTGTTTAGCCACAAACAAAGTATGTTATAAAACGCGTGAAAATGGAAGTACTTGACCTCGGAAATCGAAATAGAGCTTGAAAAGATTCGGTAGTACTAGAATCTTTAAGTAGATCCACCTATAAAATGAGGTAAGTGGTTAAATCATTTTTTGTCGGGTTGTCTTGAACATAGTATACTTGTCATGTCGATACTGAAGTATCCAAGTAAACTAGGCACTAAGTAAACATGCTCCTATATATAGAAATTGCTCAGGACAAGCCTTTGACTTGGTTAAAGTCTGGTATACTCATGCATTAAAATATAAACTCGCTTTCAACGAGAATCGACTTAGTAGAATTACATTTATGAACATCATCAGTTCAATCTTTTCTTATACAATTTAGGGACTGATTGGTATAGAATTTTAAAATATAAACTCGCTTCCAACGGGAATCGACTTAGTAGAATTACATTTATGAACATCGTCAGTTCAATCTTTTCTTATACAATTTAGGTTGGTATAGAATTTGAGTGGACTTTTTCAATTGAATTTAAATTTTTTCACAAAATGTTCAATTTGATTGGAGATATGGCCACTCCGCGGTATAAGAAACAGGACTTAATTAATTTCTATTATATTACTTTTTAAAAGTCACTTGTCATTAAATTAGATTATGATTTGACCGTGAAAATGTTGTAGTAACATTGGGACTTTAATTTTGTTGAGACGAGGGACACATGTCAAAATGAAAATGTTATGTAAAACGAGCGTTCACTTTCCGGTCACTCACGAAACAAACGCACGGCATTTCTCTGCTCTGCTCTGCTCTGTTCAGGTATTTCTTCACTCTACTTCCATTTCCATTTCTTCACCAAATTGAGTTTCTGATCTATTCGATTGCTTACAAATTATAAATACCTGTTTCTTTTAATCTTCTCTCTCAGATCTATCCAATTCACTCTCTTCGTTTATTCATTTGCATGTCTCATTCCGCTCTTGTTTCCTTCAAGTTTTCCTTCTAGGGTTTTTTCTGTGCATTTGGAAAGGTACTATCTCTGATTTTGTTCTTGTGTGTGTTGCAGGAAACTCGTTACATGCCACCATTTTGGTCTATTTGTTGTGTTTTATTTGGTCAAATGTTGCTGTAGATTCATAGTTGTCATCTAAATTGTTCTAGCTCTCTCAAGGAACAAAAAAAAGAACAAAAGGCAAACAAGAAATCAGTTGATAGATGGATCAAGGAATGGGTTCTGAACCAATCGATAAGTCTAGGGTTTATGATATTAGGCCATTAAGATGTCTTGTCCCGCTTTTCCCGACTCCACCTGGTAACTCTAGTGTTACAACTCCCCAACCCACACCGTTTGTATGCGTACCACCATCAGGTCCTTTTCCGCCTGGGGTGCAACCATTTTACCCCTTTCTGGCATCAAGTGATGCAGCTGCTGCACAAGGGAATGACCGTTTTGGTAGCAGTAGTAGTATACCAGCTCCGGTTCCTTTGAATTCATTTAGGACCCCTATGCCACAAGCCAATGGGTCTAAGAGGGCCTTTAAAGCTCGTGCGTCGAGATCTGTACCTATGGATGCTGATGGAGGAGTAAATGGGGATGGGAAAGGTGGTGATGGTTCGGAGAAGTTGAGTGCTCGGGAGCTTAGGAGGAGGAGAGCTGCTGCCCATGCTGCGAATGCCAAACCGTTCGATGTGGAGCCAGTAGTTAATGCCATTTTAACATCGTGTAAGCTCAAGGAGTATGATGAATTTAGAAAAAGTAATGGTGATAAGGATACGGTGGCATCTGTGCTCAAGGTCTATGATATGCTACGTAGAAAGCTTACTCAACTCGACGATGCAAGTGATCCTTTTCCTGGTCTTGCCCGACGTCCGGACCTCAAAGCTTCCAATCTGTTGATGACCAAAGGAATCAGGACAAATAATTCAAAGAGGGTAGGACATGTACCTGGGATAGAAGTTGGTGATATTTTCTTCTTCAGAATGGAACTTTGCCTTGTGGGCCTTCATGCTCCAAGTATGGCTGGAATAGATTACATGACAGTAAAAGTGAATAAGGAGGAAGAACCTGTAGCTGTTAGCATAGTGTCGTCTGGGGGATATGATGATGATGGTAATGATTGCAACATGTTAGTTTACAGTGGTCAGGGTGGAGTTCAGAGAAGAGATGGAAAAATGTTCGATCAGAAACTTGAAAGAGGAAATCTTGCTCTAGAGAAGAGTCTGCATCGAGCCAATGACGTGAGAGTTATAAGGGGGATAAAGGATATCATGGCAGCTGGTAGTAAGATATATGTATATGATGGTCTGTACAAAATTCAGGAATCATGGGCTGAAGAAAACAAGTCTGGGTGCAATGTTTTTAAGTATAAGCTGGTGAGGGTACCTGGGCAGCCTGAAGCTTTCTCGTTATGGAAATCAATTCAACAATGGAAGGATGGAACTGCTGCTCGACCTAGTGTTATCCTTCCCGATTTGACTAATGGTGCTGAGAGTCTACCTGTTGCTCTTGTGAATGAGGTAGATCGTGAAAAGGGACCTTCTCATTTCACTTACGTTTCCACTCTCAAATATTCAAAACCCTTTCCTTCACCAAAACCTACTGTTGGCTGTCACTGCGTAAAAGGATGCCAACCTGGGGATGCCAATTGCCCCTGTAACCCAAGAAATGATCTTTGCCCTCCTTATTCCTCACTTGGGGTTCTTTTGACTGACAAACTTCTAATATATGAGTGTGGACTGGCCTGTACATGTCCTCCAAATTGTCGAAGTCGTATGTCCCAAGGAGGTGTCAAAGCCAGGCTCGAGGTTTTCAAAACAAGAAATAGAGGCTGGGGTCTGAGGTCCTGGGATGGAATTCGTGCCGGAAGTTTTATTTGTGAGTATGCAGGGGAAGCATTTACTTCAGATGATTTCGGTGTTGCTAATGATAATAATTATATCTTTGATGCCACTCGCTACTTTGAGCCTCTACCAGGTGTTAGTGATGATACCACTGGCTTTCATAAAGCACCTTTCCCTCTCGTTGTTAGTGCTAAAATCTGTGGAAATGTTTCTCGCTTTATGAACCATAGTTGTTCACCAAACGTATACTGGCAGCCTGTTTTACGTGAGAATAACAATCAGTCCTATCTACATATTGCTCTTTTTGCCTTCCGTCACATTCCTCCCATGCAAGAGCTGACACTTGATTATGGTTTGGTTTCTTCCGACAAACAAGACAAAGGAAAACAAAGGTGCCTGTGTGGATCTGTGAAATGCAAAGGGTATTTCTATTGACAAGACCATGCTGCTCCAAATGGATTTTATTGCTTAAAGACCTGAATCGGTTAGTATTTTGTTTATAAATTGAATTAAATGTGAATTATCAGCGTTAGTATTTTTTCACATATTTTCATTTTTCCATCAATTACTATCTAGTTACCATCAGGTGTCTAATTTTTCTTGAAATTTATGCTTGTTGCCATCACACAGTCTGTGGGTTGCTCTAGGCTTCTCGGTAATTTAAGCTCCATTACATTCACAATTTGGAATAACTTATGTGCTAGTGTTACGTAGTAAATCAGGATTACAGATGGAATTAGAATGGAATATTCAGTTCTTGGTGGTTTTTTAGTCTAATCTGGAGATGCCAGATTGTAATATTGGTGATCTTACTTTTACGGTGCTTCTGTTCTGGGGAATTATTTGCCGATTTATTTTGTATCCCACTGGGTCATACTCTCCTATGTTTCCACACAATACTTTCTGACAAAGAAGATGTGATAAGGATGTTCGATCAAAAATTTATGCTTGGTAAAGCATAGTGCAACTACAAGTAAATTACATTCACATCAGATACAGAGTGATGCTTGTTTCGTTTTAAGTAAATTATTGTTTTCTACAATTAAATGAGGTTAATATAGCATATCAACAATTAGGCACTACTGAGTAATAAAGATAATATCACTAATGAGTTAGAATACTTTGGGAACATAGCTAATATATAATTCATGCTTATAGTAATTATGCTTTGACCATAGGTGTTCGGTAGCATAAGATCTTTGTACCACCACTCTATGCCATGTATCTACATTATTGACACTTTGCACTGGTCATGGAGTGTGATAGATAGAGCATTCGCTGCTGGGTTGGGTGAGACATTAAATGTTCCGACCTTAACCATGGGGTACTTTTGATCATTTGTGATCTACCCATAATATTTCAAAGTAACCCTTTCATAGGTCGGGATCTTGGTTGATGTGCCCGTCTCAGGTCTGTTTGCCTTGAATAAAATGTGGTAACATCTCAACCTGTTTAAAAACTGCAATTTGCAAACCTCCCGTAATCGTAGTTATATATGCTAACTATTTACAGGGAAAATCTGCTGTTTTAGCAGCAGTAGAATTATCATGTTATATGACACAAGGTGGCTGGCAACTTACAGTTGACAAGTTTTGGGCATCAAAATTTAGCATATCAAGATATGGGGTAATTTTCCCTTTGCTGACTGGTGAAAGATGATTTGGTGCCCCCACGAGCCTACCAACACTATTGAGTCTTTCTCAGCAATAAAGATGCCAATTTTAGAATAGAGATAAATGGAGAGGGAGTGAGGGACGCATGAGAAAGGGGATGAATATTAGACGAAGCAGAGAAATATGGGGCGAATTACTGAATTAGACTTCAATAGCCTACAAGAATTAAGAGAATTTGGAGAGTGAAACTCTCAATTTTCAATATCAATAACTCATTCATAAATGTGGTGAGTGAGCTATGGGTTTAACCTTTATTTATAGGCATGTAATTAAATGTAGACTTTTGCCTCATGTGTCTGCCAGCAAACTTAAAAATCTCCATCAATCAAACCAGACTTGCTACAAACTAAGGTTCCTTGCCAGTGGACGAGACCTTCACTAGGTTATTTGTCTTAATAATGTGGATGGATCTGCTCTAGATTTGCTAGGTCATGCTGGGTTGATATGCATTTTTCCGAGATGATTATGGAAATTTCATTCAGGCATTAGCTACTTAATACTTAATGGCGATATTGGACAACAATATTGCTGAACTTAGGCAATCAAACTAGGAATTAGCTCTATGTCTCCATATTCTCAAATTATTAATACACGAACTCACAACATGTAAGTTTATGTTCTTTGCAGGAATATCAAGGCAATACATCTGTGCAGGAGGACGTACTGCTTGACATCAAAAGCTCGGTAAGAAATATTGAAAGACTTTGAATTCGCGACATACTGGGAAGCTAATCAAAAGGCAGATTTGTTCTCAAATACTGGAAGAAACTGCATTTGTAATATCCTAGATTGCCAAACCTTGAATTTGTTCCCCCTAGGCAACAACAATAGTTTAGGACATGTGCTCTTTGTTGCTTTGGCTTGTATGATATGTGAAACTATTGTGGTGACAACCAGGATGGCTAGTCATCCACAAACCTCTTATTATGTGTATTATCTCCTAGGTTATCCAGTAAGAGGCTTTTCAAGAAAACCTGTCTTTAGAGTGTTCTTCATTGTTTGATCTACACCTTGTCATTCTAATTACATGATCTTTTAAGAATCTTCTAACTTCCATGACCAAAAACCGCATTTGTGCAACTGGAATACTGGATCATCAATCGATTATTTACAATAGTTGGCATCAGTGGATCAAGTATTCTGGACATTCTGATAATCTGATTGATCTGGAAGTTCGTACTTTAAACACAGCACTGAAAAAGAACATCCCATTGTATACCTTACCTTGTGTGGATTAGAAGGATGATCCAAACTAACTTCACAATTGTATGAAAAGCGCAACAATTTGGTTTGCTTTGACATCATAATGATATTCTAACTACGATGTTGAATAACAAGAAATCAAATTAACTCGTGAGACAGATATATAAGAGGAAATTATGATGTGGTGACATAAATCAAGCTAGACACCTTATATCAGAATGTACGAAGGACTTTGACAATGAACTAATCGGTATTGTTCTACAAAACATATAACTAACATTAAGGCGTCAATTTCACTAAGCTATAATTAATAAGCTAATGTAGTTATGTACTTGCAACGAACCCAAGGATATTCAACCTCTTGACGTTTTTGTGATAAATAGATTGCATAATCCTCTCGACGAAAAAACGCATCACACATGACCACATACGTGTTTAATAAAAAATAGCTACTTATAGGTCATGTTTACCACTAAATTTTCAGTTAGTTTTTCAGCTTTATGAGTTTTTTTTTAATAAAAAGCTCATTACGTGAACGCACAGTTTTTTAAACAGGCTAGCTAAAAAGCTAGCGGGTTTGACAAACTAATCAAGTTAGCTTGTTGAAAAAAAAGCTACATGACTAGCTACCAACTACCTTTTTCAGCTAGCTTGTTTGAAAAGCTAATCAAGTTAGCTTGTTGAAAAAAAAACTACATGACCAGCTACCAACTACCTTTTCAGTTACCAGCTAGCTTTTAAGCTAGTTTTGCTAAACAGAGCCATAATATACATAGACATAATTAATATCATATGCGAACATATAAATAACATAATCAATAACTAAATACCAAGAATCAAGAGTTTGATACAAATTTTACCAAATTGCATCACAAATCCTAGGTAAATACTGTAAAAACTCTATACAGTCATATTGTCAGGACCGAACAAAATTATTACTAATAGAGAGTTTATTCCTAAATAGAGGGTTTTCTAAAGCCTTTATACACTAGTTGGGACTGTAAATTTTTATGATTATAGAAAGTTTAGTCATATATAGAGTTTCTACTAAAGAATCTTGAATTCAATCCGTAGAAATAGTATGAACATTCTCCCAAATAAATATCAATTGTCGATTACAAGAAAGAACGGTTCAATTACCTCCAGTAATAAGTAGATAATTACCTTGAACAAGTTCTAGGTTGAGTGCAAAAGATTTAAAGAAGATAATGAATACAATTGCCTTCTGATCAAACTCATAGTGAAAAAGAGAAAGAAACGAATTAGAAAATCAACATCGACAAACAATTTACATTATTGGAGTCGCCAATTATGTTGATGGCGTATGCGCCAAGTACTCTGGTTGACGCGGATAAGCACTTTGACACCAATTCTGGGTATTTTTGGTCTTCCGAGTCCACTTCTAGCACCCGTTCAAAACATTGGAACTCCATATCATGTAGATGCATATAAAATGCATCATTTTGTCTCCAATAACGCGGTTCTGCAAAATACCTACAAAGTACACAAAGAACAAAACAAGCAAAAAATATTCTAGGAAAACTAATAAAAACAAAGACGGTAAAGAAAACTACTCTCTTGCTAATCTCTCCGCAACTAACTTCTCTCTTACATCACTTGTAGTAAATATATTAAGTGGTGTAGTAAATTAATTTTAGTTGTAATAACTATCTCATTCACTATAATAAGGACTTAACATATAAATATTCTTTCAACACAAATAAATTGATCGGGTCAAGTCATTTTTCATATTGAAAATGAAGAATTTATTTTCATTTAAGGAAGGAAACATTTCCACAAAAAATTACGGATAATATTTAACTGCTTGAGAACCAACCACTGCAACTTCTCAGAATCACCATTTGGGAAACACACAAACCATTTTGGGTAAAAAGATTGTGTTTCTAGAGGATATAGAAACCAGGCGTAGCTGGAAAACAAATAGGAAGAAAAAAAAAGCCCTTTTTTTTTTAAAAATTATCTCCATGTTTGAACTAGTTCCTTGATCTTTACAAAAACCTTAAACATCTCATTTGTTTTGTTTTATTTTCCAAATGTTAATGTACGTTTTGAATATGCAATAACAACAAAAGGGTTATTTCTTCCCAAAGGAGGAAGATAATTACAATAACCATTTTGTCTGGAAAAAATATTTTAAGGGTAATATTTTTAGAATAAACAAAAAAGAGATTTAGGTTGTGAGTTGATGGGTGGGGATAAGCATCAAGTGGATGATCTTGCCCCATCCTCCAAAACCATGGTTTCCAACACAAGGCTTTATCAAATTTGGAAGGGACGCAATGTAATCTCCTCGTTTAATTCTTCTGCCCCTTTAATGTATATTTATTGTTATATGCCATGAATTGACTTGTGTTGTCATTTGCTTATAAAATACTTTGTTCTTGCTTATTTCTCTAATCATATCATGCATTTAACAGTTTCCTCTGTATTTTGAGCCATTTGTATAAGAACAAAGTTATTGTATGTCACAATAGAATATATTTATTTACTTCAAATTTTTGAGTGTATTTTGTGTTTTTCAATGATAATTTATTCATAATTATTTTTAGTCGTTACATGTATATAAGTTGTATTATTGTCTCTCCAAGCGTCTCCATTGACATATATGGTAGAATAAGTGAAATTTGATGACGCATTGCCTCGGCTTACAGTAGTTTATATGTAGTTATGCTATGTTTGCAAGTATCACTTTTTTTTATTGGAACCTTTTTCAAGGTGGTTGCGTAAAGTGTTATTAGAAGTTCTTACAATCACCGCAATTGACTATGTTTGCAGTAGATTTTTATCTTATATAATAATAAATTATTTAGTTGAGCATATTAGTATATTATTGAAGCTTTGAAATTATGCAGTCCTTGTGATATAGGAGATATTGCACAATTTTCTCCTGTTTTTGTGCTCATTTTCCTTCGAATGGAGTGTTTGAGAGGACTAATGATATAGTTCCTATTCCATCAATCATGTTACTAATTTAAATATTTAGAGACTATTCACATGTAGTAACTAACCTAAGACTGGATCAAGAAAAAAATAGTTTTGAGTTGTATATCTATTCATTTTCAGTGGAGTTTTTTTGCTTCACATGGGCTTCTGGGAAAGTATAGAATTATGATATATTAAACCTCATTTGTTTATTATCACTAGTATTTGAATAAATTTTATTTGCAAAGTACTTGATATTTATTTTAAATGTTTTCTGAAATTCCTTGTGCAGAAATTTTTATGTGGCGGAAGATTAGTTTTTGGTCCCGATGGATCGTCAATGGTTTTATCTGCATTCTTAATCGGTGCACCTGCCATAACATTCTGTGTCAAGATGTTTTTGAGGATTCCAACAGTTAATTTATTATACGGTTGTATTGTCTTAATCTTGGGAATAACTCTAACATTGTTGGTAGGTATTTTAACAAAGTACTTGCAAAATACTCACCCGTCCCGAATCCAACCACCTATTTTGTATTTTGGAATGTCCTTGTTTCAATACCCATTCCTTAAATGAAAAATATATCTCCTACTTTATTCATTTTTTTCTTAAAATTTTTATACGGACGCGTGTGTAATTGAAATCGGGACGGAGGGAGTATGTATATTACCCATCTTAATCTTATTTTTATATGATTATTATTAGCATCATAAGTATGACATGTTTTATAGGTCTTGTTATTTCTCTTCCTGACATCTGCAAGAAATCCTGGAATTGTACCTAGAAACACAAGACCTCCTGAATCTGATGCAAATTCGGTTGCATCCATGGAGTGGATGAACAATTCAACTTGTGATTTGAAATTGCCTAGAACCAAAGACATATTTATTAATGGCCATATTGTCAAAGTAAAATATTGTGATACATGTATGTTATACCGCCCACCACGTGCTTCTCATTGTTCAATCTGCAACAATTGTGTCCAAAGATTCGATCACCATTGTCCATGGGTAGGCCAATGTATTGGACTTGTAAGTCTAACTAAACATTTTTTCTCAAACCAATTTTGTGCACATTTATTTGAATATTTGAAACTAATATGTACTTCTCAAAAAAAAAAAAACCCTAATATGTTAATTTTTATATTATGGAAAATTATACTAATTTTTTGCATATATTGATGTGATACAGCGCAACTACCAGACTTTCATCATGTTTATAACGACTTCGACGGTCTTGTGTATATATGTGTTTACATTTTCCTTGGTGACACTTATCAATGAACCATCCAGCTTGTGGACGAGCTTGTCAGATGACATTATATTAGGTGGTTTAATTGTATATTGTTTTATTGTTGTGTGGTTCGTTGGCGGGCTTAGCACGTTCCACTTATATCTTATATGCACAAACCAGGTTAGTCGTATATATATTTTTTTAATTTGTGTGCATATACTTCTTGAAAGCATGACGTGATTGAAATATTTATATGACAGACAACATACGAAAACTTCAGGTATCGTTATGAAAAAAAAGAAAATCCATATAACCGAGGGATGTTGAACAACATGAGGGAGATTTTGTTATCTAAAAGAGCAGAATCACTCGTGAACTTTCGCGAGTGGGTGAGTGAGGAAGACAACGAACTTTTATATTCCATGACAAGAAAATTTGATGGTCACATTATAAAACAAAATGGTAAGATAGACCTAGAGCTTGGCATCCTTGCTAAGGACGGTAAAGGAATTCCAAATATTTTGCAGTATTCGGACTACAATGGGATTGATGACAGTTTAAAAAAAGATAATGTAGGAAAAATGGTTGATCCATTCTTTTTGCCTAATTCTGATTTAGACGAAAAAACAACTATTGGAGATAACATTGTTATCCATGGACATGAGGTTGGCTCCAAAAGAATGTCATTTTCATCGCTGGACAGATGAGGTACCCACTCTTAGTTTACAAACTGAGCTCTTTATATATGTATGTTATTTTATTTTTTCATATCGTTACAAATGCAAATCACGCAAATTTACAAGACCTAGTATGTCCATTTATTCTTGTAAAATACTGATCAATACACTACTATTCTTGTAAATTTGATTGGTATTTCCTCGTCCTACGTAAGTTGTTGCACTTATCTTGATGTATGATATAATAACATGTCCCTTCGTTCTTGTAAATCTTGAAAAAAAAGTTAGTCAACTTGATTTCTTTTAATATTTTAAAATGAAGCTAATTTATAATGTTGTCCTATCTTGAACTGATTTATTATGATGATGCATGTAAGGAATGATTTATGTCCATACATGGTTCACATAATTGACAAAATGTTTCTAATATGACATGAATAGCTTGCCATGATAATGGTTGGTTGAACTCTTTCGTGACAATGTATTTTTGTATCTCGCCAATATGTCAACCTGTAACCTGCCTTCTTTTTTGCAGGATGAAATGCAGAGGGTGTTTTAAGAATGAGATAAGTACATAACTTTTGTGTTGGTCACCAGGTGTTTTTGAATTTTGTCAAAAAGAAATATATGTTAGTATTGAAAGTTTATATGTATATATTCTCATAAATATGTAGTAGGGTAGTTTTTTATAAATTTATTTTCTCCTTTTTTATGATTTATAGTAAAATAGAATATCTTTTTTCCTATTATACAACACACAAAAGCATGATGGTTCTATCATTGATATTTTAATTTCGCTTTGTTATTTCATAATTAGGGTTGATTTAAATTACGTACGTGGTGCCCTAATATTATGTAAAGTAATTAGGAAATGAAATGTGCACCCCAACAAAAAATGTGTCGTATGAACTGTAAAGAAACAAGTTATAGATAAAATATCACTAAACAAGTGCGAAAGATAAAAATTATAATAAGAAGACTTAGATGAGATATCCTTAAATTGTACACATTAGTATGTCTCATATAAAAAAAATGTAAAGACTCCACTTCAAATGCAATCAACCAATATTGCATTTTAAGACAAATCAAATTATTGATTCGAGTTGCCAAAATCTGACAAGTTTACCTCGATAGGTTCTTACATAAAGAAAAATTGAATCAAGCATATGAAAATTACCATACATTTAATTTTAAGTCACAACATGTGAACATAAGCTTGTAATCCATCAAATACTTTTAGGTGATGAAGTAGATATCCCTAGGGTGGCGAACATTGTTATTTATTTGTGATTACCTATGGATGTTGATAAGGCGATAATTTAGAACCTCATCTAGTCATTTGTATCATATTTTTAAAAGTCTTTATTATATTTTAAATTGTTTCTTGTACTTTCTTTTCTTATGTTTTTTTCGTGTTTTGGTTGTCTTTTATAGATTCTCGTGTTTTAGGTGAATATCGGAGGAAAATCGAGTTTTCAGACATGCACGAATTTTATTATGAAGTTTGAAAGTTCGTACATAAGTATTGTAGGCATCAAGATTCCATTTGAAGGCATTAAGTTGAAATGGGGCAAAACAATGGAAACGGAAGTGTACTCGGAGTCCGGATGAAGAGTTTAGAGTCACTTACGTGAAACACACCAAAAGTGAAACTAACGGAGCAATTCTTATATTTTGGCCATAACATCTTCATACAATGTCCGATTAACCTAAAATCAAAGTCCATGCATATATAATTAAAAGATCTAAATATTTGGTTATAACGAACCATATGCAGTTCCACACCCAAACTTTATGCATTTTCGGACGCGCCCGCTTCCTAAGATCAGATGCATGACTCAATATATTTAACATGTTTCTCTAATTTAATCGTGCATTACCTGTGAATTTGCATTCATAATATATTGTTAACATATTTAGAGAGCTAAGACCCCTAGTTTTGGCTTTTAAACACTTGGGTCTTATCTATTCATCTTGTATAGCATATGTTTCGCGAATTCATGTTTGGAGATTAGATTATTTCTTTATTCTATATACCTTGTTTCTTGATGAATTGAGATTCAAATATATTTAATTTCATACTTTATATCTATCTTATGAATATTCATACCGTTAAAATGAATTGTTGTGATAACGAGTAGCTAATTCATTACTAAATACGTAATAATGTATAGATTCATGCGTATTAAGATTTAAACTATGTAAATCATTCGTACGAGTTAAGTTAGTTCAATCTATTATCGATAGTCTAAGGCTAGTCGTTTATCTACGTGCAAGAATTTCCAATATGAGTAGAAATATGATGAGTCAATGTATGAGTCACGGCAGGGACGAACACAGAAAATTTGATCAGGGGTAGCAAGATTTATAATTTATAATAAAAAATGTCTTACACACAGAATATAAAATCTACTCTATGATTGATTGCGACGATTTGTCATACTTTAAAATTTTTGAATGAAAACTTTGTTTGATACACCTTTGAATACATCATTTTCAAGATAAACCAAAAGATTATTATTCATCCATTCATCATCCATTCTATTCTGAAATCGATTCTTCATGATGTTCATAGCATAGAATGTTCTTTCTACCGTAGCAATTAAAATTAATAAAACATAATTAAAAATATCTATAATTATACTATTTTAAATCAATTTTTATGATTATAATTAATTTTACAAGTAAAGTTTAAATTAAAAATAAAAGAACAAAACAAGGGGTGTAGTACACATTAGAGTACTACACAATTTTCAATACACATTAGACACAGACGTTACACATCGGCAGCAGTAGAGTAGTACTAATATCAAGTATCAACACTTTACTCTCTTTCTCCATTATTTCTGGAATGACACCTTCTTTGTTCCTTCAATTTTCATTCTCCCAAAAGTCACAATTTTCATTCTCCCAAAAGTCACAATCACAAATTCATAAATCTATCCATCTCAATCTCAGTTTCTCACCAAGTCACAACTCACAAGCACATATCGTTTTGGTTTCAATTATCCAAATTCAATATAGATCGAAGGAAATCGAGAGGTAAATATATGTCACTTCACTTTTTAGGGGTTTTTCTATTTTATAATTGTGTAGAGATTCGAATTTAGGAATTTCTTACCAATTTTGCAGATGCTTCTTATGTTCTCGTTGCCGAAGTTCGAAGAGTTTGTGAGTTTCGATTATGAACCTTGTTTGATGTTTCTACCATTTTTTTGTCCTGCCTTTGAGTTTTATAGGTTTTTGATTCAAAATTAGAGTAGTTTCAGAATTTCTAAATAGGTAAGAGATCTAGTTTTTTTGTAATTTGAAAAATTTTCCTTTTACATGTAAGCATTTTGAAGCATTTTGTAAATAAAATTATTTTTTATTAATTATATTATAGCCAGGGGTATTATAGTAAATTCACATTAAAATTTCAGGGGCTCGATGGTCAGGTTTGGTATGGCCAAGGAGAACTGATGGTCAAATCTCGACTGGGTGGTGGAAATCGAACAAAGAGAGGAAAACAAGAAGCTAATCGAACAGTGGGTTCGATTAGAAGAGAGAATAAATTCGGGTTGTTTGCGTTCTGTGTGGGGAAGAAAGAGATCGAACAGTGGGTGCAATCCGGAACAAAGAAAACTGGTAGAATTTGTTGCTTGATCGAAAACGAAGTTCGAAAGCTGGGTGATGATCGATGCGGCTGTTTTTCTGTTGAGAAGAGAACAAAGATCGAGATCGGAGAATCGATCTGAGTACAGGGAAACGACAAGGGATCGAAAATCAGCAGGGGGAGAGGAATCGAGATCGCAGGTTGCTGTTTGGGGAAGAAGAAGAACGAGTAGTGGGTTCGTGCTTTTGGATATTATAATCTAATTAGGAATTAGAAGAATAAGACTAAACTAACTAAGAGTCTAATATATATAGCTATGTCTAATCTAACTAGGATATTACATAGTCTATCACATAGTCTTCTAAAGAGATTGTGGATGGTTTTGAAACGCTAGAAGTTGCATCCCAGCACACAAGGTGAAGCGTGGAAAGTTAAGGGGTTGAGAAATTTGAGTTTTGAATATGTACGTTGAGTGAGAACCAGGAAACCTCTCAAGGTCCACCTGCCAAAAGCTACGAAACTAGAATGAAAAAGTTGATGGCAAACATGGAAAGGGTAGTGTCTATCAGGTTGCTGCAGAAAACGAGATTAAAAACAAGGAGAGGTTCGAGTCAATTGAATAGTCTACTGTTGGAAAATTGGTTTCTAGCACCTCATAAAAGGCATTTTTGGTGGAAATACTTGTTGGTCTAGTTGAAGTAATATGATGAAATAGTGGTAGAGGTTGCATGTGTGATCGTCACACGCCTGAACTTATGTGGAGAGTCTTAATGACTCGGTTTGTGATGATCCTCTGAAAGCTCACAGGGATGATGAGGGCATATTTGATCCGATGATCAAGAACCATGTTGTTCAGGTTTTCAATACATATGAGGGGCTTGGTTTCAAGGGAATAATCCTGATGAAGGTTATGATGTTACTTGTAAATGGGCCCAGGAGGAGACCTATGGGTGTTGTTGAAAACGCCATAGTCAAATTAGATGTTGTACAGGTAGTGCTGGATTTTGTTATTGGGGAATCTCATAGAATGGAAATAAGAGCACTTGGAACTTGGAAGCTACATGTCACTTTTTGGACATTTGTTCTAAACACTACTCAAATGCCGGTGGACTTGCACTTTTGAGGAACAAGTCAAGCAGGGAAAGTTGGCAGCCTATTTTGATCCAAATGTGAGATTTAGGAGCTGATTGAGATAGAATATGAGTGGTCTTTTTCAATTGAAATTGAGTTTTTTGTGTACAAAATATTCAATTTGAATGAGAAAATAGCCGCTCAAGCGATTTGGTAAATAGGGCCTTAGGCATTGTACATGTAGGGCATACATTGTCGCCTATATAAGTGTGTATTTTTACTTATAGTGGCACATTGGAACTATTGTATTGATCTTAAAAAGTACATGTTAGCAAACACAAATGAGTCTTGCACCTTACTCTAAAAGGAACAAATTGTTGTGAGTAGTTTTATCTTAATTTAATTTTTCATTTTGGTCTTCAGTTATGTTTCAAGGAGCATATTTGGCTAAAACAAATGCAAGTCAATGAATCAAACGCATGACTTAGTTCAAGCTTAGATTTTGATGCGCAAACGCATGGCAAGTTTTTGACTCAACAAGTAGTACTATTAGTCCTAATAATACTTTTAGTTTGGATCTTTTACCTTATTGATTGATAGTTAGTGACTTGTACAAGTGTTAAATTTTCCAGAGCATGTAATTTTATTTTGGATCCACCTGCTAAAGACCTTCAACTTTTACATTGCAGCCAAAAGATATTGTGAAGACAAGTCAATGAATACCTAAGTGTATCATAGTTTGAATTTGTATCCAACAAATTCAAATAACGACGGGCCGACTTACACTATAAATAGTGCTATAGTTTCAGGTTTAGATTGATGAGCAAAACACATGACAACTTTACTTTCAGTAAGTTAGTAGTATTCTTAGTCTCTATGACACCTTTTAATTTGGACATTGTATAAAATAACCTACTTGACTGATAGTTTTACTTGTATAAGTGTAAGTTTTCAGGAGCACGTATGTTTATTTTTGATAAACCTACTAATTAAAGACCAGCCACTTTAACATTACAACCAAAAGATGCTTAAAAGATAAGTCCCTGGACGTGTAACTGAATAATTTATTTATAATATATAGACATTTTTCAACAAGTGATACATCAGCATTTACTTGGTGAAGTGAAGATGTCTAAGACAAAGTAGGGTGATCAATGCCCTGTTTGTTATACCGTTATAGTGGTCATCTTTCCACTCAAATCGAATATTTTGTACATAAAAAGATAGTTAATTTCAATTGAAAAAGACTATTCAAATTTATACTAATAATTTCCAAAGTCACCTACTCACCGTGTTAACTGCATCATATATTCTCTCAAAAGACGGAAATTGTCACTTTTAATATTTTAAGACAACTAAGTAAAAGATATGTTACAAAGATATTTTGAAAATGTACATTGGTAAAATCAAAAGACAAACTTTAACCTGACATAAAAGAATCATGTACGTTGAAGATAAATACAAAAGTCAAGTACATTTACCAGTGACATTTGAGCAACTTAATTTGAATTTGAATATATCCATCGGATTGAAATCCTATGGAATTAATTTGTACTATAAATAAAGACACTTAGTAGCTGAGAAAATACACATTTAACAGAATACCAGAAGTTTACATTCCGATTAAAAAAATTTCTACGTCACTCTAAGTCCCATAACTCCTAAAAGACTCAAGCTTTGCAAAGCTACTTGTAAAGAGGTGCGAAACAAGCTTTAGGTTGCGACTATAAATTGTTATTTCCACTAAACAAGAAGCCTTGTTTTTCAGAAAGATTATTTTCTGTCATTGAAATATAGAAATATTTAAGAAGGGTTTCTTTTCTTTTCTTTTAAGTAGTTTTATCTTATTTTAATTTTCATTTTGGTCTTCAGTTATGTTTCAAGGAGCATATTTGGCTAATCTTGAAAAGTTGAATTTTTATTTAGTAAATCAAGAGGTGAGCACCAGATGTGATCAACCATATAGAGAACCACCATGAATACAAAGGCCATAAAAATAAATAAACATTAGACTACCCAGCCAAGGAGGCCACCTAAACCGGGAGTAAAATACCCAGCCTCCGACTGACCATGATGAACAAAATTCAGCCTTTCTCATCGTCTAGACTCTAGTATGTCAAGGTTCCGAAGTGCCAGGCCAAGAGTGAGAGGAGATAACTGAAAACCGGGAGGGTGTGATACCATTCTACAAGTAAGAAAGAAACGAATGGTAATTCGGCCTCACGGCAAAAAAGGCCATAATAGAGCAAGAGAACACCAACCAAAAGAAAAGGATCAACACTCATCACAAGAAAAAATCGAGACCAAACAAAATCAAAATTTACCACAACTTTATATCATCAACAACTCGTGGGCACAAATCCCAGTCATTAATATTGCAGCCTTTAAGACGGGTTTATTTGTTAGTTCAAGTTAGGGATGGACATTCGGGCACCCGACCCGACCTCATCCATCCGGGTTTCGGTATATTGGTTCGGATATTTAAAAAAATTTGGGTAATGGATACCTGCTTTACTACCCGATCGAGTATCGAATACCCGTTGGGTAATCAGGAAAAAAATAAAAACTAAATTAATTGCATTCTCACTTAATATGATTTGTATATTTAGAATAACATGACTATACATGATTTATGATAAATGACTAAATAAACTTACCAAGTACGATACTCAATATAATTTTGAAGTTTACTTAATTTAAACTCAATGCATTAATACTAATTTTAGTATTTTATTTGTAACTAAAAGTTATGTGTCAAATATGAATTAAAGCTAATTGTAGATTCCTCCTTTTGCTATCCTTTTTATAATATATCCCTTTCTTAATAGTTCTCATCATATTAATTCATTGATGATTATTTATACTTTAAATTTTCAAGATGGCACAACTACTAATTTTTTATTTTAATAAATAATAGAGAAATTATTATTAAACACGAAAAACCCGATAGTGACAACTGATAAATACTCTAATATTAAATGAAAGATTTTTCCAAGGGCGAAACTTTTCAAAGTTGGATATAAACGAAAACTGCGGCGCCATATATTAATCTATGATCGAGCGGATATTCGATAGAAACCATGAAACGGAGTCAACGTGAAAATTCAACTATTTGTAAAATTAAAAATGAATGAACGAAAATTCGTGTATGTCACTAATGACGAGATAAGCAATGGCGTTACAGCTAAAGTTCACAAAGCTGGACAGCCTATCAACGTCAACTTGATCACTACTATGGATGATAAAACATATCCAGCTAACCAATAACTATATTTAATTTACCAACCTTTATCAACAAACTTTCTCATTCTGTATAATTTTTTATTCCATTGCCTCTTTTGTATCTCTAGTTAGTATTTTGTTGTACAACTCAATAACAAACGTACAGTAATGGTGATTTAGCAATATACAAGTTTATCTCCACCTTTAACTTAAGAAAGACCAACTTTGTCATTCTGAACATAATGATGGAAATGTGACTTTCAATATAGTCCAAAATATACTATTGGGTGAGCAACCCGTTAAATAGAGACCGACGATACTTGACTGAATTAATCGCACGGTGTGAAATTAAAAAAACAAGAGAAACACCAAGATTATAACGTTTCATAAAGTTTTACTTCTACTCATTTGTATCACAAGTTCTACATTTCTCAAGTTTTTATAGATTTAATATACATTACAAAAAGTGTTCTGACTGTTATAAACAACTAAAATTACTTTAACAATATAACTTTTACTTTGACATTATTATTTTCTTTTCGACAATCAAGTGCAGCTTGATTGGTAAGATGTTTCACCTTCCACCAATAGATTACGGGTTCGAATCATTCTTTAATTATTTAAAAAAAATTATTATCCTATTGCTTTTGTATGTAACATAACACATCTTATTATACCATACTAAAGGAGAAGAATATAAATATATTTATAATATTAGAGGTTTAAATAAACAAATAAGAATCATAACACTATTATTTTTTATATTATAAATAAATTAATTTATATGAACAAATAACGTTTTAATTGATAATTAATAACTATGTGATCTACTTTCTTCGTCCAGGTTCATCTTTCTGCAGGGTCGAACATAAGTTTTAAGAAAAAATGTAATAAAGTAGAAAAAATAATGAATAAATAGTGACTAAAGTATAAGAAATAGTGTATAAAATAGGAGATATATTTTATATTTAAGTGATAGAAAAATGAAGTTGAAACGGATTAAAATGAAATACGAGAATAAGAAGTCGAGATGGGGGAGTATATAAAATTATTTTACTGATTGATTGTAATGTTTATCTGTACTGTATCTATAAACCCGGTACATACTTGGTCAAACAAAGAATAATACACGGCAGCTATTACTGAAAATCGCGCTATAAAAAATGGAGCCCTGGAAATTCAGTTAGCCTTACCCCAGACCCTCTTTTTTCTTCTTCTTCCTCCTCTTCTTCGTGTTCGCTTCATCTCCAAGTTTCCTCGCTACTGTAAGTATCGAAATTCCTATTCATCTCTAATTTTCGCTTTTCTCGTTTCCTTCTACTTCATTTTCTTTTTCGTTTTCATGTTGATGTATTTCATCACCTCAATTTGTGCGATTCATTCTGTTTATGGTTTTGGTGTATTGTATACAAAAACTACGAGTTTCACTACAAATTAGTCTTAATTCCTACTTAAAGTTGAGATTTGACCGCAAAAATTCAAAACTGAACAGCTTCTCCGGGACGTAAGAGGCCTTAATAGTTCCTAAAGGAAAACTATCGATGTGTTGTATATTCAAATTGCAATGAACAAGCTCCATATTCATAGAAATTTAGGCCTGTTTGTTATAATGCTGGAGCGCCCATTTCCCTACATTTTGTATATAAGAAAACTCAATTTCACTTGAAAGCGATCACTCAAATTTTATACCAATTTATCATCTTTTAATCTGTAATCAGTGAAATGGATAGATGGATAGATATGTAAGAGTAATGAATATAATCCGTATCTATTCATAGAATTAGAAGGGGTATATATACAAGTACAAGAAAGATTATAGACTAATCTAATTAGGAAACTAATCTAACTAGAGTTCTATATTCTAATGACTAATCTAATCAGAAAACTAATGTATATACAAGTCTATACAATTGCATAGTCTAACGCACCCCCTCAGTCGAAGCTGGAGGAAGTATGACGCTTAGACTGTCACGAAAATCATCACAGAATATATGCGTGGTAGCCCTTTCGTGAAGATATCTGCTATTTGATAGCGAGATGGAACATGGCGAATGCGAACCTCGCCTTTAGCAACCTTTTC
>JAYMSP010001597.1:0-30499 GCA_036897095.1 Plantago elongata | reverse complement strand
ACCCCATTGAGGCCAGGTTTGGTATGGCCAAGGAGAACCAATGGTCATGATCTCGACTGGGTGGTGGAAATCGAACAAAGAGAGGAAAACAGGAAACTAATCGAACAATGGGTTTGATTAGAAGGGAGAACAAATTCGGGCAGTTTGCATTCTGTTTGGGGAAGAAAGA
Organism: Plantago elongata; assembly: GCA_036897095.1. Lineage (NCBI taxonomy): Eukaryota > Viridiplantae > Streptophyta > Magnoliopsida > Lamiales > Plantaginaceae > Plantago > Plantago elongata. The sequence goes on along the minus strand of JAYMSP010001597.1, from coordinate 30,330 downwards.
GATCGAACAGTGGGTGCGATCTGGAACAGAGAAAACTGGTAGAATTTGGTGCTTGATCGAAAATGAATTTCGAAAGCTGGGTGATCGATGCAGCTGTTTTTCTGTCGGTGAGAAGAGAACAAAGATCGAGATCCGAGAATCGATCTGAGGACAGGGAAATGGCAAGGGATTGAAAATCAGCAGGGGGAGAGGAATCGAGATTGCAGGTTGCTGTTTGGGGAAGAAGAACGAACAGTGAGTTCGTGCTTTTGGACAGTAACACAGGCAAGGTCGATGATCACGGTATTATACAGCGGAAGGATCGTAACCCTTTGATACCATGTAAGATTATTGAATAATCAATCGTGTTTTCATAGAATGATGTAGGGTATATATACAAAATATAAGAAGCTATGTCTAATCTAATTAGGAATTAGAAAAATAAGACTAATCTAACTAGGACTCTAATATATATAGTTATGTCTAATCTAACTAGGATTACATAGTCTATCCGTATTCACTGTGTGTGATATTGGTGGGAATTTTACCGCCGTTTTTTTTCATTCAGTTTGGCGCCTCTTTGTCTTCTTTTCATTCTTTTTTATTTTTAAAAAGTTTTTGGTTTATTTAATAATAAATTTAATTGAAGTTTTTTGTTTTATAACTTTTTATTTTAAAAATTCAATTATCTTTTTTAATTATAATTTTTATTATTTGACCAATTAAATGATGCGGACTGTGATGTGGCATGGTTGACTCGTTGACTCATATGCCACCTCATCTTTTTTTAGTTAAAATTGTCTATTTGTCCTTCATCCGTCATGATTTTAAAATTATGGGACTACATATCATAGGAGCATCAAATGATCCACTGCGTGCATCATTTGGCCCAAACAGCAGGATTAATGGTGCATTTCTCCCGAACCTACTTGGTTAAAATTATTTATGAAAAGATGATGTCTTGCATGTGCTTTCCCTGTACAACCTGTGGATTGGAACAAGATGGTTTGGATAAAGGGTGCCCCGTTGAAGATCAAGGCGTTTGTGTGGAAACTAATACGTGGAAGATGGCAAACTCTTCTGAATCTGCAGAAGAGAAATATGTTTCACAGAGACTTGCCAGTAAGCTGTAAATTATATTAGGAAGGTTCACAAATTACTCCAACAAATCAAATGACTCCACAAAACCTGTCCATATAATCCGCTCAATTATCACTAATTATATGTTGTCACATCTTTGTAATTAGTAGCTTGTAGTTATACCTTGCAGTAGACACTCTCACTCAGTATATATATATATATTGGTGTGGTAACAATCAATAGAATCATGCCGAATATGACGGTACAGTCTTAGAGTTATGAAAGCAAACAACACAACAATGAAGATAATGAAGCTTTAATAATGGACGAGTTTATTAACAGCTTAATCAACTTTGAAATTGTGTAGATTGTAGTGTGTTAAGCTTGATTCTTGTACATATTGTTGTTCAACATCTGATATTTATATAGCTCTTGTATTTCCCGCACTTTATCTGAACAGCTAATGAAGGGCATTTTAGGTAGTCATGTTCTCTGTTCTTCTTCTATATATACTTCTTTTCTTCCTCATTTTCAACTGTGATATTATCCTGTAAACATTTTGATTCTCCTCATATTGATCAATACAACAAGCAGTTATTTACATTGTTCTTCATCATCATCATCACCAAAGGTGAGTTTCTTCAGTTTTTTCTTCCGCTATTCACAATTCTGATATGGTATCAGAGCTCAGCTATTGAGTTTCTGATTTTTCTGATTCATCAATCTCTGTTGATTGATTCACTGAAACTGAATTTTGTTCGATTACAGTAGTTACTGATTAGCAGAGCTTTACTGAACAATCGAAAATCATATACAACTTGTTTGATTGTTGATTCAACTGTTTGATTGAGTTCATCTAGTTCTCTTTGTTCTTCGAGCTTGATTTCATTGATTTGCAGTTACAGTTACATTGTTTTGTTAGATCTATGTTTTTCACTATCAGACGAGGTTATTGATGAGATTTCTCTGATTGTTCTTCAAGGATATGTTCATGATATCATTGTTTGACGAGTAAATCGTAGATTATCTCAAAGATTTTGTGGTTTATCTGCTTTTACTTCTTCGTTTGGTACTAGTAGCTCATTAGATTTGAAATCTTCGATTGTCATTTGTTCTCAGTGAATATAGTTTTACACATTGTTAATCATAACCAATTTTTTCACCAATTTTTTTTAATATTCTTCAGTGTACTTCACCATTTGTTTGCGATAATGTCAACTAATGAAACTCAACACACTGAATCACCTACTCATGTCACCATTGATAAGGATCTGGATCACACTAATCCAGATAGTCCTTATCACTTGTTTCCTCATGATACTGCTACATCAGGTTCTATTAAGAATATTCTGAAAGGTGCTAATTACATCTGCTGGAGGCGTGACATGGCTCTTTCACTATCCATCAGAAACAAGCTTTACTTTGTTGATGGCACGTATAATAAGCCTGTGATTGAGAGTCCTATGTATCTGCCTTGGCTGCGTTGTAACAATCTCATACTGTCCTGGCTTCACAACTCTATGACTGAAAAAGTGAAGGGAACTATAGCACAAAGTGTTTATGCTAAAGATGTATGGGATAAACTGGAGGCAAGGTACTCTCAAACTGACAATGTGAGAATCTATGAGCTGCAGTTAGCTCTCAGTCAAATTGTTCATGGTTCACAGACTGTGATAGAGTATTTCACTAAACTCTCAAGTATTTGGGAAGAGCTTCATATGCCTAGGCCAGCTCCTAGTGGTGAATGGTGTACTTGTGGGCGCTGCACTTGTCGAGCTCTGACTAATGCTGCTAAGATCAATGAAGTTGATCAGGTTTTTCAATTTCTCATGGGCTTAGGTGAAGCATATGATAACATTAGAGGTCAGATTATCATGCAGGTGCCCATACCAACTCTTGAAAGAGCTTATTCCATCATTCTCACTAAAGAATGCCAGAAGAATTCAAGGCACAATATGTCTAACAATGGTGGCAACTCTTCTACCTATCACATGCGTCTGAACACAGCTCCACAGCAGTTTAAGAGGAAGGGCAAGGAACTTTGATGCTCTCATTGTGGTTTCACTAATCACACTGTTGAGAGATGCTACAAACTCATAGGGTTTCCTAGTGATTTCAAGTTTACTAAGAGGCCTACATATGCTAAAGGATCTGGAACCTATAATCAAACTATTGGTCCTGCTAATACTAGTCAGTTTAATGCCTCCGGGTCCCACTATGCTAACAATGTTGCTAGCACCTCTTATGATGTTAGTACTCAGTACAACATGATCAAAAATCAAGTGAGTCATCTCATGCGAATGTTGGAGCAAGGTGTGAGTCCACCAGCTACTCCCAGTGGATATGCTACACAAGATCAGCATGTTGAAGGAGATGATTCAGCTGCCACTTATCACACTATGGGAGGTAAATACACTTGTTCTTTTCCAGCTAGTATTGTTTGTTCGACCACTCACAATTTGCATAAATATTTCATAATAGACTCTGGAGCTACAAATCATGTTATTTGTGATCCTAATCTATTCACATCAAATGTGATTTAAGTTCATTCATCTGTTCAATTACCTGATGGTTCCAAATTAGCAGTGACAAGGACATGAAATGTTTATATTTCAAATCATGTTACTCTTGAGAATGTTTTATATGTTCCAGCTTTTACTGTCATTTTGATTTATGTTACTCAAGTCACTAAATCAAGATTGTTCCCTTCATTTTCACTCATGATGAATGTCTTCTACAAGAGATTTCTTCAAAGATAAAGATTGGTCTGGCTGAAAGATACAAATCTATTTGTTTTGAATATACAACTATCTAGCATTAATTTCTCTCAGAATAAACCTCAAATAGATGATGCAGTTTCTAGTTTTCAGTTCAATAATACACAATCTGCAGTTCATGCTACTACTATGCTCACTTCCAGTCAACTATGGCATTCAAGATTAGGTCATCCATCCTATCAAAGGATGAAGCTTATTGACTGTTGTAATGTAGATAGCAAAAACAATGCAGATTGTACCATTTATTTAAAGGCCAAGCTGAGGAAATTGTCTTTTCCTGTTAGTACTACTGTATCAAATTCTATGTTCTCTTTAATACATGCAGATGTTTGGGGACCTTATTCAATTTGTTCAATCAATGGTCATAGATATTTTCTTACTCTTGTAGATGACTATTCCAAATTCACCTAGATTCACTTGTTCACCAGTAAATCCGAAGTTCAGACATTATTGTTAAATTTCATCACCTTCATTGAAACTCAATATAAAACAAGAATAAAACAAATTAGAACTGATAATGGTTCTGAGTTTTTAGTTCTTGCTCCTAAACTCAAGAATTTGGGAATCATTCATCAGACAAGCTGTGTTTATACACCGCATCAAAATGGTGTGGTAGAGCGCAAACATTAGCATCTTCTTAACACAACAAGAGCTCTTATGTTTCAGTCTTGTTTACCATTAAGATTCTGGGGAGATGGTGTACTTACTGCAGCTTATCTGATCAACCGAATGCCATCACCACTACTAGATAATATCAGTCCATTCAAAAAGTTTTACAATAAAGAACCTGATTATGGTTTTTTAAGGAATTTTGGCTCACTCTGCTATGCCTCTACTCATTCACAGTTAAGGTCCAAGTTTGATCAACGGTCTATTGCTTGTGTTATCATTGGTTATCCACCTAACACTAAAGGTTATAAGCTTTATGTTCTTGATACTCACAAAGTTATAGTATCCAAGGATGTTCAATTTCTGGAAAATATCATTATTCACAAAAACGTTGTCATTTGTCTTCTAATGTAATCACTCCAGTTATGGCACAGATGTTTTTCCATACATAGATAATTCAGAGAGATTTATTCAAACATAAAATTTGCATGATAATAATTTTGAATCACCACCAGAAAGTTCTCAAGGTAACAATCATTCACTTGATCATCCATTGTATTCAACTACTGATAGTTCTTCTCTTGATATTCATAATTCTTCTCTTGATAATATTAGTTCTGGGTCTACTCCTCATGATATTACTCCACCTATAATAAGAGTTTCTTCCAGAAAAATAGTAACACCTGTTAAATTCAGAGATTATCATCACACCATCACTCATAAACCCAGACCTTCTGCTCATCTTATATCTAATCACATTTCTTATGATCATCTAACATCTTCTGAATCTATTTTTTCTGCAAATATTGTTGCTATCACTGAGCCTACAACTTATTCACAGGCTATTAAATCACCTGAATGGACTTCAGCTATTAATGCAGAATTGCAAGCTTTACAAGATAATCACACTTGGTCTGTTGTTACTCTACCACCTGGACATAAACCAATTGGATGTAAATATGTTTTTAAATTGAAATATCATCCTGATGGTTCTACAGATAAGTATAAAGCTAGGTTGGTAGCAAAGGGTTACTCTCAGGTTTGATTTTGACTATGTAGAGACTTTTAGTCCTGTAGCTAAGCTTACAACTGTGAGAACATTTTTAGCTATAGTTCCAGCACAAGTTTGGGGTTGTGAACAAATGGATGTAAATAATGCATTTCTTAATGGAGATCTTGATGAAGATATATACATGGAAATTCCTCCATGATACTTATTTCAAGGGGGGAAGAATCATACATCTGATTCATCATTACATGATTCACAGATTTCACAAGATAAATCCTTAGTTTTTAAACTGCATGAGTCCTTATATGGTTTGGAACAAGCATCCAGGCAGTGGAATCATAAGTTCTCATCAACTTTACAAGAACTTGGTTTTAGTCAGTCTAAATCTGATTATTCTTTATTCACAAAGGCCTGTTCACAAGGTTTCACAGCTTTATTGGTTTATGTAGATGATATTCTCATAACATGTTCTAATAATGAACTTATCACTGAAGTAAAACAGATGCTTCACAAACAGTTCAAGATAAGAGATTTAGGTCTAGTAAAATACTTCCTTGGATTAGAAATTAGCAGAAATTCTAAAGGCATACATGTTTGTCAACAAAAGTATGTTGTGGAGATGCTTGCAGACACAGGATTAACTGATTGTAACCTGTTATCATCAATCCCATGGAGTTGAATCTTAAGCTCACTAACACTGACACAGAAGTGTTGAATGGTGTCACTCTTTACAGAAGTCTCATTGGTAGATTAATATACCTCAACATTACTAGACCAGATATTACTTATGTTGTTGGTGTGTTAAGTCAATTTATGGAAAAACCATCAAAGACACATCTGCAGGCAGTTTTTAGAATACTCAAATATTTGAAAAATGCGCCAGGACAAGGTATATTCTTCTCTTCTCATAATGATTTGTCATTATCAGCCTACAGTGATTCAAACTGGACTTCTTGTCCTGATACTAGAAGATCTACATCAGGTTATTGTATGATGTTAGGTACTTCACTTATAAGTTTGAAAAGTAAAAAACAAACAACTGTCAGCAGATCTTCTTCAGAGGCAGAGTATAGAGCACTTTCTTTTGCTACTTGTGAAATAATTTTGCTTAAATCTTTGCTTAAAGAATTTCACATTCAACTTAAGCAACCAATTGTTCAATTGTTCTATATTGTGATAATCAATCAGCAATACATTTAACCAAAAATCTCATTTTTCATGAGAGAACTAAGCATCTGGAAATAGATTGTCATTTTGTTAGAGATCAAGTTCTTTCAGGTATTATACAGGTTCATCATGTTTCCACCAAAGAACAATTGGCAGACATTTTCACAAAAGCATTAGCTCAAGCAGACATGAATAGACTGTTGAATAAGATGAGCATAGGCAATATGTATGCTCATCTTACGGGGGAGTCTCAGAATTATGAAGGCAAACAACACAACAATGAAGATAATGAGGCTGCAATAATGGACGAGCTTAGTAGCAGCTTAATCAGCATTGGCAGTGTAGATTGTAGTGTGTTAAGCTTGATTCTTGTACATATTGTTGTTCAACATCTTGTATATGTATAGCTCTTGTATTTTCCGTACTTTATCTGTACAGCTAGTGAAGGGCATTTTAGGTAGTCCTGTTCTCTGTTCTTCATCTATATATACTTCTTTTCTTCCTCATTTGCAGCTTTGATCTTATCATGTAAACATTTTGATTCTCCTCATATTGATAAATACAACAAGCAATTATTTACATTGTTATTCATCATCATCATCACCAAAGGTTAGTTTCTTCAGTTTTTTCTTCCGCTATTCACAATTCTCATACACAGAGGAAGTTAATCTCACATATATATGGCTCTAGTATGCCAATAACTCATGCTGGTACATCATTTATACATGCAATTTCCTGATCATCAATTTACTTTATCAAATACCATATGTGTTCGTACGGCTGAACAAAATCTCCTATATGTTCATCAGTTTAAAAAGCTAATAAGGTCTCAATTGAATTAATTCCATCTTACATTGTTGTGAAAGATGAGGTTACGGGGTGCCTCTAGCCCAAGGCCCATGTGAGAAAGGGCACAGTCGCCCACCATCCTACTAGTTAAAGTCAAATATGCATTTTGCTTCTTTAGGTGAAAGAGCATGGTTTAAGTTATGGCATGCTCGTCTTGGCCACCCATCATTTAAGATAACTCTTTTGTTGTGTCTCATTTTAAATTATCATTTTCAATTTGCTTGTTGGATAAGTCTTACGATTCCTGCTTAAGTTATAAGACTCATAAACTACCACTTGGTGAATCTTCCTTTGATGCTTTATATCCATTGCACTTCTTATATGCTGTGTTTGGGGCCCGGTTCCCCTTCATAGGATGCTTCTTGCTATCATCTACTCATTAATTGTTGATGCTTATAGTAAATATTGTTGGCTCTTTCCTATGGTGGTGAAATCGCAGGTTAAAACTATTTTTCAACATTTTCGACCTCTTATCATAAAAAAAAAGTTTGGGAGCCAAATTAAGTTTTGTTATATATAGTGATAATGGAGGCTGAGTTCATTGGATGTCGAACTTATTTCTCTGAGCATGGCATTAGTTGGTTCACGGCGGATCCACACACGCCGAACAAAATGGCACGGTTGAAAGGAGACATCATCATGTTGTTGAAATTGGGAGAGCTTTACTCCATTATGCAAAGCTTCCTCTAACTTTCTAGTCATTTGTCGTACAAACTACGGTTTATCTAATTGATCGCAAGCCAATTTTTGTCTTGCAAATTAAAAGTTCGTTTGAGGTCTTATTTGCGCAAACACAAAATTATTTGAAACTTCGCACAATTGGTTTTATTTGTTTTCCATGGCTTAAGCCGTACTCGGGTGATAAGCTTGAAGCTCCATCACGACATTGTATGTTTGTTGGCTACAACACCTCTCAAAGTGCCTACCGGTATCTCGATCTCAAATCTAGTTGCATGTTAATTTCACACCATGTCAGATTTACAGAAGATCATTTTCCAACATTCATTGGAGAAACTAGTGAAGAGACAAGAAGATGAACAACCCGACAACCTGCATTATAGGTTTTTTTTTTTTTTTAATTTGGTTTGAGGGTTAAAGAGGTTTTTTTTTTTTTTTAAATGGCATGTATCAACTGCTAATTAATAAGTGAAGTATACATTATCAACCCATCTGGTCCTGAACGGGTTCGACTTAGATCCTATCTCTTTTAAAGCAGATCCATAATGATGAGTTATATTTTACACTTTTCATAGTTATCATAAAAACAGACTATGTCATATATGAAGAATTATCACATACAATTCGATGTTATTTGCAAGTCTTATTTTCTCGATTAATTTATTATTCTATTCGTTATTATTAAAAGTAACTATACCGTGGCATAGTTATGGGTTAGTATTAATTATATTATTACTCTATTTATTATAAAAGAGTAAGTTTCTTAAGTTTGGTACAGAGTGAATGAACTATTTTGTCCTCAATAAATTTAAAATTTTACCCACAATGAAAGGAGTGTATTATCAAATAATTAAAGGAATATTAATTACTGTTACATAATGTAATTAGGAGAGAAGATGTAAACGTTTTTCAACTTTTATATCGGCGGTCAGTATGTTATCCTTACGGTCAGTCAATATATCGACAAGTGATACGTAATATTGTTCACTATCACTCTAATATGTTAATCTACAATTTAAAAATTAAAATTTCATTATTAGTAAAATTTCATTAAACTTATGTTAACTACTGTTATAATAATAATCATGTGGCATTATAGAGTTGACTCGTGCTTTCTCATTAGTAATACTGTAAAATAATATAATACATGTAGGTTATTTTGTGAAAGTAATCGATAACAAAATAATTTTGATAATATATTATTGATTATTATACTTTAACAAAATGTTGTATAATCCATCTAAAAATGGTTAAAATTTGATTATAAGGAATAATCAAGATAATCAAAGTTCCGTCGTTTTTAACATTGGATACAAAAATTAAACAGGTATTTCTAAGATCCGGCTACACTTGTAGGGCTTAACGTCTGTCCATCTCACTTGTAGTCATCCACCACCGTTACATCACTTCTATAAATAATATTTTAAGTTGTACTCAATCCTAATCGTTCAAATGTCTTATAATTTATACAAGTGAGTTGTAACTTATATAATGATAATTGTGTATATTTACTTTTTCAATAAACAAAGATTTAAATTTTTAAAAAAATTAAATTTTAATTATACACTACTTCACTCTGCTGTCACAAACGAAATCTGAAAAGAAAAAAAAATTAGCTGTCACAAACGAAAACACCATGAATGTTTATGGAAAACCTTCTTACCCAAAATTTCTCCCAAGAACATAACTCAATTCCATTCAATAAGTCAGCAAGAACATCGATCTTATTCATGGAGCCTTGCTATTCATTCCGCTCTTTTTCGTATGTATGAAATTTGTACATCGATCTACTTAGGGAGAATAAAGACGCATTAGATCTATTGATTTGGACATAGTTGCTCACTATATGCGGTTTCGGTTGACATGGACGAGTTATCCAATCCAAGTAACGAAGGTTTGACATAGTTTCAGTTTGCAGGACCTAAAAATTTTTTTTGCAGAAATTTGAAGGGCTGTGTTTTGAGAATTTGGGTTAGGCCAGGGGCTGGTTTGTAATTAAACATCGTTCACATTAAATAACTTTACTGGCAAGAGAAACAATAAATGTGGCTTGTCAACTGGTTTGTATTGTTACTCTGATGTTTAATTACAAACCAGCCCCTGACCTAACCCAAATTCTCAAAACACAGCCCTTCAAGTTTCTACAAAAAATCAATTAGGTCCCTGCAAACTGAAACTATGTCAAACCTTCGTTACATGGGTTGAATAACTTGTCCATGCCAACCGAAACCGCATATATAGTGAGCAACTCTGTCCAAATTAACAGATTTAAATGCGTCTTTATTCTCCCCAAGTAGATCGATGTACAAATTTCACACATCTAAAAAAGAGCGGAATGAATAGCAAGGCTCCATGAATAAGATCGATGTTCTTGCTGACTAATTGAATGGACTCTGCAAATTTAGTGAATTTGTTGAAATTCGGAACAGAATTGGGTTTATGTTCTTGGGTGAAAATTTGAGCAAGAAGGTTTTCCATAAACATCCATGGTGTTTTTGTTTGTGACAATTAGTTCATTTGTTCTTTGTTTTTTTTTTTTTTTAATTTCATCTGTCACAGTGGAGTGGAGTAGTGTATAATTAAAATTTTAGTTTTGTTTAAATTCAAATTTATGTTTATTGAAAAAGTAAATATACAAGATTACCATTGTATAAGTTACAACTCACTTGTATAAATTATAATTCATTTGAACGGCTAGAATTAAGTACAACTCAAAATATTATTTGTACAAGTCATCTAACAATTGTGAATGATTACAAATGAGATGGGCAAATATTAAGCCAATATAATTGTAATTGGACTTTAGACTGACCCTACAAAATAATAGTGTGGTATTTAAAAGATATATGACAAACACGATCCCAAATCCCAACCCAATCCAATGCAGATGTTTCAAATATACATTCTACCGAAACCTAATCATAAAGATTTAGTCGTTGCCTTGGCATGCATACATGCATACAGTGGCGGATGTAGTATGGGTCGAGGGGGATTACTCGACTCACCTTAACTTGTCTTCGATTTGAATAAGTAGTGTGAAATAAAAACAAATAATTAAATTAAATACCGTTAGTATATTGCATTTATCTATAAATATGACAATCATTGTCTGCAGCCGAGTGGTTGTGCATATTGAAACCAACTAACAGGTCTATGGTTTAAACTTCCTCACATCTTTTTTCAAAATCTAGCTTCACTTTTCTATTATTTTTCTTTATTTTTTTTAAATTTAGCTTCACTTTTCTATAATTTTTCTTTATTTTTAATAAATAGATAGTTTTCTAAAGGTATAAAAATATTCTTGCATACACACCTTATAATATATATTTTGTATCAAATTTATAAATACATAAAAAAATATTAATTTTATATACACCTATTCATGCTATGCACTTTTCTATTGTTTTTCTTTATTCTTTTAAAATTTAGCTTCACTTTTTTATTAATTTTCTTTATTTTTAAAATATTGATAGTTTTTTAAAGTTATAAAAAATATTCTTGCATATACACCTTATAATATATATTTTGTATCAAATTTATAAATATATAAAAACAATTAATTTTAAATACACCTATTCATGTTATGCAATATCAAAGAGCAAATGATGATAAATATCCTTGTATAATATACTAATATGTATTAGTATTATATTTCTGAAAATTATAATTTAAAGTTCGACCCATGTGGAATATGTTTCTGGATTTGCTACTGCATGCATATATACATAGTAATCAATCACCGCGCTGAACACGATACCAAGTATATTTTATAAGTAATTAAGGAATTTCGTCTAACCATACGTCATCTTACTAACTTTTATAAAATGCCTATGAAAAAGATATTTTATGAATCCTTGTTCAATTTTTTTTAACATTTTCTATCCTAATTAAAATTAGAGACAAACAATTAATATTCACTTTTAGTATTTGACAAAAAACTCCTTTAAAGAAGTTAATCTTAAAAATTCATTAAAAGTAAAGTTGCCAAATTACTTGGTACCAAACTTTTTATAAGACCATCCAGCAATGCAACTCACTTTTCTCTGCCACATCAGCATTGCATTCACTGCAAAATTATAAAATTTTCAACTCCAACAGTGAGACCCAAAATCTATTTTATATTAGCATTTCTTTCCAACTTCATTATTCATTTCATTTTAATTTTCTCATTTCCTTTTAAACTTTATTTTTTAATTGATTTTAAATGTTGTTAATTAATTATACGAAATCACACTAATATTTTTTAAATATTACTTGAAAATAAAATTGCATTACTTTAAAAAAAATACAAAACTTGAAATTGAAAATTATAATACTTGAAATTAAAATTTACAAAACTTGAAATTGAGAATTACAAGTTTGAAATTAAAAATTACGACACTTGAAATAGAAAATTAAAACACTTTGAAATTGAAAATTACAACAATGAAAGTACGACATTTAAATCTTAGTCATCAAACCCGAGAACTTTACACGCTTGCTTGTAGATCTTCTTCTCACCATCTTGATCGAGCACGTATAGGAAAATCCGAAGGATGGGTCATTAAGTTAGTTTACATTATTCAAGTGTGTTTTTGTGATTTTTAGTAGTTGTATTTTTTATTTTACAAGTATAATTTTACATTCCAATAATATGTCTTTCAAGTTTTAGAAGTAATATATTGATATGAATGTTATTATCATATTTATATAATATAATTAAGTTAATAATTAAAAAGAAAACAAATAAAATAGTTTAGAAAGCCAAGAAAAAAAGAGGACAATACTGGAAATAGAGAGTTTAATTGAAATAATATAGCTATGCAAATTGAAGACTAAAAACACGGCGAGAGTTAATTGAGATAAAAAGATAAGAGGAAAAAAATTATAAAAAAAGAAGAGAAAGAGCTTGCAATGCAGCTTGGGTCGCTATTGGAGGCCCAGCACAGAGGCCCAACAGCACTCCAACTCTGGTTGGAATGGTGCTAGAGTCTATCTAAAAGTTAATGGACTGATTGAGAATTGATTTGAATTGGAAAATGTTCATTTAAATAGTTTGTTTTGTACATAAAATAGGACATTTAAATGAGTTTTTTCCAATTCAAATCGCTTCTCAATCAGTCACTTAGGTTTTTCAAGTTTAGTATCAAGTGAATTGACAACTTTAATCTTAATGAATTCCTAATTTATCCTGTTTCCAAGGAGTTTTTGTTAAATAATAAAAAAGATATTAATTGTTGATGTAATGTTGTAATTAGGAGAGATGATGTAAAAAAAATTCGGACAGACAAGGTCTTATAAGATACCTTTTCATATGCATTTATATAAAGCACAATGAAAATACAAGATAAAAATTTGATCACGTAAAATTCTTTATATACTTTTAAAAGTTTACTTGGCATCGTGATTAACGCAATGCTTAATTACTAGTTATCTTATTCTCATAGCAAACAAAGTATTTTTCTCTGCCCAATAGATAAGACAAGTTTATGATATATTCTACAGCTAAAACAATTGACTGTGGATGACTACTTGATAATAAAGGGGTTCCCGATAGTAAAGTGTCGTATGGTTTTGTGAAAGGAAAACAAATAAACAATGACGATTTTTTATTTGGCATTATCAACCCTCCAAAAAATAACCAAGCCAATCATGGTGAGTATAGTAAAATATTCGGACAAAATTGAAAAATTCCATTCATCACTCAAAATTGATTTCGTCAATGAAAATGAAGGCTAAATATAAATTATAATATTATCCTCTACTACTTTAATCATGTTATAATTAATTAACTTTGTACCTTACCATGCAGATTAATATATCAAACTATTTTATAACCAATATGAGATGATATTTTTTTATTAAAATATGTTTAAAATCAAATTATTTTAATTCTACTTGAACGGAGGAGTATTTTATTCAATATCAATATCAATATATATATATATATATATATACATATATATATATATATATACATATATATATATATAAAGTGGTACTCTAATGCCAAAAAGAGATATACCACAATGAAATTTTAATGTTGCAATTTTAAAATATATAAAATCTATTTAAAACTCTATTTATTTACTATTTTCTTTATGACATGAAACTTATTTTTATGAATGTCATAATAATTGAAGCTATCTATTATTAACGAAAATTTATTTTCATCATAGTAAACGAATGTTAGTTGTTAAACTCTCCTACGTTCATGTCTCTATTAAGCTGGATTATATTCCAAAAATTTAATGTTTATTAACCATCACTTACAAACTTGGTAAAAAGTCCTCTAATTGTTTATGTCATTAGTGTTAACGTGGTAAAAGATTAATACTTTTTTTATATTACAATTATAAATTTATTTATAAAGCCCTACGGTCCATGTTCTACTGTATAATTCATCTCAACGTGTCCCCCCGTCTTATCGTATTTTCTCAGTCACTCCTAAAAGGCCAGAATATGAGGAAAAGATAGAACACACACGTCACGCTGGTCATTTTACCTGTTTTGCTTAGACCACTCATTAGAACATATGCTAGGATGGAGTACTATATTCTTTTCTACAATTTTATGGAAAAAGTGAAAAAGCATTCTCTTTATTTGCTGGCATATTTATAACATTAAGACATAATAAATTTCCTTCTCCTACTGTTGAGAATGTTTCGAAATATCATAAATACTCATATTCTCTTTTCATCAATCAAAGGATTTTGATCTAACTTATATTGTTCCAAATTCAAAATGGTGTTCTAGCGATAAACTCAACTCTGAGTATGAACAATCTCAACTTGAAAATTCAATTTGAAGTCAAACTAACTCAAAAAAATGGTATAATTGCAACTAAAAAACTCAATTTGACCTTTAAATCAACTTTAGAAATAGAATGAATCCAACTCAAAGAATTTTATTTATTTGAATACAAAAAGCACACTACATTTGAAATACATTATCAATTTGAAATAATTCAAAGTTATATCAATTGGATAGTAAATAGACTCTAACAATTTGATAACTTATTACATGGTAATTCAATTTGATGCATAAAGCAACTTTAAGAAAATACTTAGGAACTACAAGAAGGGACAGTTGAAACTTAAACTCAATCCCAAAGAGTAAATGAGCTCTAAGAATGAGATAACTTAAACTTGAAAGTATAATTTTTATAAAGTAAACTCAACTTAAGATGAAACAAATCCAAAATAAAATACTATGTGTAGGACAAATTAAACAAAAGAATGATAGAATTTCAACTTCGCAAAACTACTGGAAGGGTAAAATTGTGCTATTTTAAACAATAATCTAAAAGTGAGATAATTTCGATATAGGAGCTCAATTGGAACGGTAAAAATATCGTATAAATCAGATAATACAAACTTCATATTATATTAAAAAAGTAAACAAGATATAATATATTATAAGATACTTTAATTATGTAATAATTACGACAACGAAGTGCTGCTCAGTTGGTAAGACACTTCACCTCCAACCAATAGGTCGGGGGTTCGAGTCCCTCCTTTGACGTTTCAAAAAAGAAAAAAAATGTAATAATTATATTTGATACGTTAATTCAAATGGTAAATAAATTCTAAGAATGTATCATTATAATTTGAAAACAATATCAGACAACAAATC
This sequence comes from Plantago elongata, assembly GCA_036897095.1. Lineage (NCBI taxonomy): Eukaryota > Viridiplantae > Streptophyta > Magnoliopsida > Lamiales > Plantaginaceae > Plantago > Plantago elongata. The sequence goes on along the minus strand of JAYMSP010001597.1, from coordinate 14,568 downwards.
ACACTATACAAATCTCTAAGAAAGAGACACTTTCAACTTAGATATTCAAGTCGAAATATAAACGAGATAATTGACGCATTTTGATGGCTTGATTGTTTCTTTATGTATTAAGTTAAATGTATATTGACAGGTGTATCTAAGTGTGCTTATTATCATATTTTAAATTCAATTTTTATATATCATTATGCATGTTATTTACTTCATCATGGTCTATACTAATCTTTTTATCCATTTGAAGGATCCCAACCGAAGTAGAAAGTATTAGTGAGTTTACATAGTGTTTGCAAGTTGGAGACATGTATAGGTCGGGTTGACTCCAGCTTTAAGAATCAGATGGTTGTAGCTTGAAGATTCATTTTGAATGTTAACCCAACACTAAATATATGGTAAATCTAACTCGAAAACTCTTTTTGAATAGTACAACAAATTATAAGGATAAATATTACTACAAAAAGTGCATAATTTCAATTTAGAAACCCAATCAAAATGGTGAAGCAATCTCTAATGATGGGATAATATTCAACTTAGAGACTCCATTCACATGTTAAATTAACTCTAGAAATAAGATAATGAAAACTTAGGAAATCAATTTAAACCTAGGTTTTGAATTCAAATGGTAAGCTAACTCTAAGAATATGTTGATTTCAACTTGAAAGCCCATAGATACTGGTAATTCAACTTTAGTAATGGAATCATTTCAACTTAAGAACCAATTTGAAGTAACTCTAAGAATAGTATAGTTAAAAAAGTAAGCCACGCTATATGGTCAAAATATGCTAAGAATGTGATAATTAAATATGAGACATCAACTTGAAGGTTAACAAACTACAATAATTGGATCATTACAATTTGAAATCAACATTAAAATAAGAAGAAAATCACACTATATGATGAAAGATACTAAGAAAAATATAATTCGGATTTACGAACTCAATTCGAGGGTAAATCTTAGGAACTGGATAATTTCAATTGATAGCTCAATTCGTAGGGTACATAAAGTTAACTTTAAAAAAAAGGGTGTCTTACTAGGAAGTTTCATGTTACCCATGCGAGTAAGAACATAGGCAGCAAGAAAAGACATGTGTGGGAATAGTGGGGCTAGCATATCACCTGAAGAGAAGTCTTGACAAACCCGCACAAGATCAATGGATTGGGCCTCGGCGCACAAAGGGACGGAGCGTTTGAAATGGTATAAGATCCAAGTTAACCCAAACCTACAAGGGGTGGACAGTTGGCCCGAAAAAGGTGTAAAGGGACGTTACGCAATTTAAGAGGGCTGAATGTAACGCCCAAAACTTCCGAGAGCTTAAAGGTATTGAGAAAGCTATGTACACAAAAAGATACACATTTCTTTTCAGGAATCAATCCATAAAAACTACAAAGTTAAGCGTGTTTACTCTTGAATAATCTTATGATGGGTTAACTACTATGAAGCCTTCCGATGCGTGCACCATTGAAGATAAAATATACGTGAAAGGCCATGTGTTAATACAATTAGCTAGAATATCCCCCGAAAAGAATTCTTTGAGTAACCGGTCCGACCCTTCAATCAGCATGCGCAAGAGCACCAAACGTCACATAAAAACTTTGTAGGGTATTTTAGATTTAGAAACTCTCTCCGAAGGGTAAATTAATTAACTTTACAAATGGAATGTTTCGAACTTCAAAAGATTCAGTTAGACGATTAAAACTCAACTTCATTAATAAAAAATTTAAACTTTTGAACCCCATTTGAAGGGAAAAACAAATCTAATAATGAAATGGTTCCAACATGGAAATTCTACTCGAATAACAAACCATGTTAGAGAAATCCGGATAGTCTTAATCTACCGCGAATCATGGGAACTCAACTAGAACTAGAAACCCACTATTTTGGAGAGGTAATACAAGAATATATCATGAAGACTTATACACTATATTTATAGACAAACTAATTATAACAGCGTGAAATTCATAAGTTGGGTATCTAACGCGATTCGTAAATCAAGTCTAAGAACATTATAAGTGTAACTTCAAATGATCGAAAGATAAAACAAAGAATGAGATGATTTAACTGTGATATCTATTTTCAAAGTTCAAACTAACCGTAAGAATAAGATAATTACAACTTGAGCATCCATCTTAAAGAGTAAAACTCACTAAATCTAACTTAGGGAGTGGGATATTCTCACTTAGCAACTAAAATCTAAATAACTCTAAAAATTAAATAATTTCAAATTGAAAACTCAATTCAAATGGTAAACTCAACATTGGGAATGGGATAGTTTCAGATAGGAATCAATGTATGGTCTGGACTATAAGAAAAGGATAGTTTAATCTTTTTAATTCTAACCAACTTTAAAATAGATATACTTGACAACTTGAAAATCATTTTCGAATTATAAACCCCACGTTGTGGGAGAATTCTCTAAAAGAAGTAAAATTCCAACTTTGAAACTCAACTTAGATGGTATATCAACTTTAAGAATGTCATAATTGCAACATTGAAAAATTAGGAAAACTCAAATATTAAATGATATAATTTCAACTTGACAGCTCACTTTGAAGGTCCCACCAACAGACACATAAACTAATGTGATGTACAATGAGATGCATATATACCAATGTTTGAGCTATCATTATTTTTCTTTACTAAGGGATACTATATGTTAATTTGTATTTAATTTATTTAATATATAATCTAATATATACTGTGGCATACGCTAGAGAATATTCTAAGGATAAACTCAATCAGGAGTATATGTGAATTTTAGGAATGAAATAATTACAAGTTGGGAACTTAATTCTAAGGTTAAACCCAACTATAATAATAAGAACTCATTATTTGAGTTGATCGAGTTTCCACGGGTCTAAATGGATTGCAAAAATACCATGTAAGAAGGAGACCAAAATAATCGTACTGGTCTAAAGGGTTGAGCATCAATAGATTAGTGATCTAAGTCTTACAAATGGTACTAGAGTTGAGCCATTTCAAAACCTAAGTGGTGAATGTTTTATCTAGGCAAGGCTTCATATATGCGGCCCGGTTAAAAATATATGAAATGGGGTGGATGGTTCCGAAACAAGATGCGGCATGGACGCCGCAAAATCAATGGGGGGTCAATTTAACCCTCCAAATTTCAAGTTAAGTTTCAGGGAGCTTAAAAGTTAAAGTGGTTAAAATTGATACTCATATCAACACAGTGCACATTTATTTCAGGAATGTATCAAAAGAACTTCAAAGTTAAATGTGCATATTCTAGAGTAATATGATTGGAGACCAACTGAAAATTTCCGGGTTGGTGCAAAAGTGAGGACAAAACGCGTTGAAAAGAACACATGTTGGAACAGTTGGGCCAACACATATATCACCCAGAGTGCAGCACCCACGAGTAACCATGTCGTCCGGCAAGAGAAGTCGGCATTAAAATTTTTTTAAACATGTTTAAGTTAGTACTACTTTTTATATAGTGTACGAGTAGAGGACCCTGATATAAATTATCAACCCATTTGATCCTGTACAGGTTTGGTTGAATCCTATCCTTTAAAATTCCATCAGTCATGGTGAGTCGTATTTTGCATTTTATATAGTTAAAATAATAAAAAAACTTAATGATTTACATTGTATGAAAGTATGTCCGTCCAAGCTACAACCACCGTTGTATATACAGAAGTTTTACCTTCTTAATTTCTCAAATAAATTTATTATGTCCCATCCTTTCCATCTATTATTAAAAGAAACTATATTGTTGGTGGGAACTATCTTTGTAATATCTAACATCCTACATCGGTTTAGAGTGAAAGAGATGAAGGGTATATATGAAAACCACCACTCTCATATAGTATGAGGCCTTTGGGTGATACCAAAAGTAAATCCGTCCGAGCTCCGGCCCAGAGTGGGCAATATCATGCCAACGAAACGTGTATGAGAGACAGTCATGCGTAACCTTGGCAGCCCTATGTTGGGTCTCGACCCATTAGTTGTCGGGTCGTTAAAAATGGTATCAGAGCGGGACTATCGGGAATTGCAGGAACTAAGTGCCATGTGGGAAAAAGTGTTAAATGTATGGATGGTGGGAGACACCTCTAGCATCTTGCACGGATGGTTGGTCACGGGAGAAATTGTACCCCTGAAGCTCGACAAGGACGTAGAGGATTTAAGGGGGTAGATCGATTGTAATACCCAACACCCACATCGGTTTAGAGTGAAATGGATGATGGTATATATGAAGACCACCACTCTCATATTGAATGAGACATTTTAGGTGATATCAAAATAAAATTCGTGCAGGCTTCGAGAACGGACAATATCATGCAAATAAGACGTGTGTGGAGGTAATCATGCGTAATCTTGTCGACCCAATGGGCCGGATCTTGGCCCATTAGTGGCCTGGTCGTTACAATCTTTGATTTTCTCTCTAGTGATCCATAATGAACAATGGTGGTGGTTGGGGGGAGGGGGATGGCAAATAATCTCTTGGTGGAAAACTCTCTTCGATCTTCTCTCACGTTATTGATCCATAATATGCAATGGTATAGGGGAGGGGGTGAGAAATTAAGTTTCTAGAATAATAATTTTTATGTGTATTGTGGAGCTGACTACATACCACCGCGATGGGTATATATGAAAACCACCTCTCATATTGTACGAGGTCTTTTGAGAGATATCAAAAGTAAATTCGTGCATGCTCCAGCCATAGCGGACAATATCATGCCAATGAGACGTGTGTGAGAGTTATCGCAGATAATCTCTTGGTGGGAAACACTCATAGATATTCTCTCTATGTTGATAATCTCTTGTGGGAAACACTCATAGATATTCTCTCTATGTTCTTGATTCATAACAATCAATGACGTGTTTGTTTTTTTGTTTTTTTTGTTTTTTTGTTTTTTTTTTTGGGGGGGGGGGGGGAGGGAAAGGTTTCTAGAGCAATAATTTTATGTATATTATGGAGGTGACTACATACCACAACAATGGTTGTTGAGAAGTAGGAGGGAGGTTTGCTAGAGGATACCCTTTCATTGAGAAATCTCTCTTCAAACTTATCTATGTTTTCTTTATTTACGTAAGGGGCAAGGGGAGAAAAAAGAAAATATGTTTATGTATATATGTAGATTTATCGTATACATTTAAATTTTCATATTGTTTTCCACGTTTATAGAACCCGACATAAAAACGTTGTCATGATGAGTTGTAATATTTTAATATTTTGTTGTTAGCATAAGAAAACTCAATGATATAATATTGATTGAATAATGATTGAATCAATGATACCACGATAAATGTTGTTTACACGTAATTTGATTAATTTATTTTATATTCTCATTTTATTTAATTTATTATTAAAAATAATTTATTCTGCCACGAGTTAACATTAATTTTTATTTAAAAACGTGGTTGGTCTCGCAAAAGAGGTAGTAGTGCTATTTAGCGTGTCTGTGTCGTCATTGCCTTCGTCAGTAAATATTGATGAATCTAAGCAGTAAGGCAAGGCATTTCTGTGTTATTTCCTAGCTAGGTAGTTGGGTCACTGGTCTTCGTCTTCCCTATTCAATCAACCTATATATGGCAGTATAATAGTATGGGCTATCCTTATTCATATCCTATATAAGAGCAGATCAAAATTCAGTACTCAAATTCATCATCATCATCATCAATATTTATTTATATATAATTATGAATAACCAACAACAAATGGAATCACAGGCAACAGCAGCATCTGTGCAAGAAGAAGAAGAAGATACTAGTATAGTGATTGTTGGTGCTGGAATTGCTGGCCTTGCTACAGCTTTGGGACTCCACAGGTACCTACCTGGCTAACTCCTCTCCTACACACATGTCAAATGAAATGACATACTACTTCTATTTACTATTCTACTACTTATTTATTTTTATTGATCTTGTGTTGTACTCTACTATCTGTCTGTACATGTGAATGATCTTGTGTTACTAGCTAGTAGTAATTCATTCGTTGTTTAGGATATAATTCGAATAGAGAAAACTCAATTCTAGTTTCGTTTTTGTGTACAAAAACTCAATTCGAATTCTATCCCAAAGAACCCATGATCATTCATTCATTCATTCCTGCTACTTATACTAGCTAGCTAGTACTTACTGTATTTTCATTGATCTTGTTTTACTATCTGTCTGTACATGTGATGTGATGATCCAATTAATCCTACAATTATTAGTTAATGTTTGTGCTTGTTCCTCCATTAAAAGGTTGGGCATCCGTAGCTTGGTGTTGGAATCAGGTGATAGCTTAAGAACATCCGGATTCGCTCTCGGAACCTGGACTAATGCATGGAAGGCACTTGATGCTCTTTCCGTTGGAGACTATCTCCGTTCTAAACATATCAGACTCACTAGTATGGCCACTGTCTCTGTTCACTCTGGGATAACCACTACTGAACTCCCTTTCCAAGCCATTGATCCCAAGGTCGACCATGAACTCCGTAGTGTCAACAGAAAGTTGCTGCTCGAAACACTCCAAAATGACCTACCAAAACATACCATTAGGTACTCCTCCAAGGTGGTTCACATCGACAGCACTACTGATCAGGATGTTGATCATCACTCTTCTATAAAGTCCATACATCTTGCTGATGGAACCATCTTAAAAGCCAAGGTATGGTAGCTTTATGTATGTATGTATGTATGTATGTATGTATGTATGTATGTATGTATGTACGTATTAATTAATCAATGTCATCATCATCATCTCTCTGCGACTCTGCCTTAGCTTATACTACTATGGAGTATATATGGACTACATAACATAACATATAGTATGTGTGTGAATTCTTATTAGGTTTTAATTGGATGTGATGGAGTCAACTCAGTGGTTGCCAAGTTTCTAGGCTTGAGCAAGGCACGTTTTACTGACAGAATTGGTGTTAGGGCGTTGGTTCATTACAAGGATGGCCATGGTTTTGACTCAAAGATGACACAATTTTTCGGCAACGGCTTCAGATATGGTGTCATTCCCAGTAATGGTCATACAGTTTACTGGTTTTTCAGCTTTACTCCTTCTGCTCAAGGTAATACTTGGTTATTTCTGGCTACAAATAAACATCAATCCACATTGGAATAATTTATTTGGGCATGGAACTTCATTCTTCATCAGATATTATACTACTTAATAATTAATGTCCTATATATTCTAGAGAAAGAGATGGTGGAAAATCCAATCCAAATGAAACAGTTTATACTGAGCAAGCTTGGGAAAGTTTCTGATGAGATCAGGGCAGTATTCGAAAACACTGAAATTGAAAACATGGTATGTGCTCCATTAAGATACAGAGTACCATGGGAGTTACTATGGGGAGATATCATCAAAGACAACGTATGTGTAGCTGGAGACGCGTTACATCCCATGACACCGGATTTAGGCCAAGGAGGTTGTGTCGCACTAGAAGATGCAGTAGTTTTAGCTAGAGTTCTGGGAGAAGCCCTGAAGGTGAATGAGAAAGAAAATGAAGAGATGAGAATACGGAAGGCGCTAGAGAAGTTTGGCAAGGAGAGGAGGTGGAGAAGCTTTGAGATGGTTAGTACAGCATATGTGGTAGGCTACATGCAGCAGAATAGAGGTCCTGTGTTGAACTTTGTGAGGGCCAAAATAGGTAAGTTTTTAGCAGGGATGATGTTTAGCAAAGCTAGATATGATTGCGGCAAGCTTGATTCTTCTTGAAACATGCAGAGTCTGTTATGTATTTATTACCTTTAATTGCAGCAGTATTACTACTCCCTTTTTAATGCTTGTGTGAAGTGTTGTATATATTGGATCTTGTGAGTGTATGCAATTATGTTGGCTTAGTTGGGTTAAAACATTCTAATTTAGTGTGACTTGGTTAATTTCAGAACTATGTTGTACTGTACTATACACAATTCAAAACTTGACAAGTGACATATTTTAAATATTAAAAATTAATTTATTAATAATTTAAATAATTTCAACAATTTTAAAAATACAAATGACATAAATTTACAGATTCATCATCTTATTTATTCACTGCACATATTAGACCCAAAACTAATCTTTCTTCTCCAAAATCACCACCACATTCTCCCCACTTTTACAGCCGCCATCACCGACACCGAAGCTCCGACGAACAATTTTTTTCTTTTCTTAATTCTTCCAAATTCCGACATGAAAACCCGTAGCTTCCATGGAAGAACAACTCGCATGAACTTCCAGTCTGGAAGCGCAGGCGAGCTTCCATGGCGGACTATCCGCCATGGAAGGAAGCTCAAAGCTTCGAGCTTCCAGATCCATGGCGGAACAGTCTGCCATGGAAGAAGGAAACTCGAAAAGCTTCCATCTTCCAGATCCATGGGGGACGGAACAGTCCGCCATTTCGTCCGCAATGGATCGGAAGATGGAAGCTTTGAGCTTCCATTTATCATGGCGGACTGTTCCGCCATGGATCTGGAAGCTGGCGGACAATCCGTCATGGCCTGCTCTTGTCGGAGCTTCCAGCTCCGAGGAAGCTCTGGCAAAAACTTTTATGAAGATGACTAGAGCTCCGGTGAAGCGAATCTGGAAGCTCAAAGCTTCGAACTTCCTTCCATGGCGGACAGTCTGCCATGGGCTGCTCTTGTCGGAGCTTCCAGCTCCGAGGAAGCTCCGGCAAGAACTTCTATGAAGATGATCGGAGCTCCGCCACTTCACCGGAGCTCCGGTCATCTTATGTTTTTAATTAACCTTACAAAAAAGTGTTGTTTTGTGTATTTTTTTTGTTTATGTGAGGTTAATTTTAAATTTTATTGGATAAATTTTGTTAAGTTTAAAAGATAAGTGGTGTTTAAATAATTGGTCATATAGTGTTTTTTAATTATTATGTGACGTCGTATTAAGTTATTATGCGACAGTGCGACACCATGTCGCATTAATAATAAATGAATGGTTGAAATTGAATCTTGAAATGATCTAATGATTTAGATTGTAGTACTATCGTTAGTACAATGCGATATTACTATTATTAGTCATATCCACTTTAGTGTGTTCATCGTAACATAATGTATTCTTTCATGTCATAATTAAAACCATGGAATATATGCAGCTCCAATTCCATACATATTGTAAACTCTCTTATATCCAAACATTAACACATCTAGCTAGCTATCTTTAAATCTCTAACTGAAAAACCAAGTCAAACTTTAAAGCTGGTTAGCTTAATATCAAGGAGGTAATAAAGTACATGTGTACTGAATACATCGATTATTGAAAGTGTGATGTTAGAGTGTGACGAGAACACTTGGTTATAACAGTAAAAATTAGTGAATATCATTGTATGGTGTGACATGAAAGACATAAGCTGTCTCTAACGGTCTAAATAAGTTATCATATAACATATTTAATTTTATTGATAACATAAGCTATTTCTAAATAAGTTAACATATATATTTTGATTAATAACATGTTTAATTATAGGGCGATTTACATCTAACCACCTTTTTAGATGTCCTGCGAACGATTAGGTACATAATAATTTAGAATTTACGATGAAATTCGATTTGAGCATAAAGTTTGATTTTTGACAAAAAAATCTAGTTGACCCCCCTATCTAAACACTTCTTTTAATATACAAATTTCATCTCATCACACATTTGTCCCAAATATTTACATTTTACAATATAGACACAATACTTTAAAATTATATCAAAATTAGTTTCATCCATCTTCTTCATTAAAAAAAATGGAGCTTCCATGGAAGCTCCAAACTTCAAATTCGGAGCATCGATGGAAGCTTCAATGAAGCTCTTTTTTTTTTTTTTTTTCTTTTATAAGAAGAAGAAGAAGAAAGCTTAAGACATTGATGCTTTTTTACTTTATCTAAATGTTTTTGGGGACTAATTGTAATAAATAACCTGAAATATAAAATTATAATAAAAGGGGAAAAGAAAATGCATTTTCACTTTCTCACCAATGACAACATCATCAAATTTGACTTTTGTAATTCTGTGTAAATAATATTTCACTTCATTTCAAAGTTTGTCCCTTTGAAATATATGAAACGTTGGGGACCTAACCGTTCATAGGATATCTAAAAAGATGTCTAGATGTAAATCGCCTCTTAATTTTATTAATAGAAAAGTACAAAAACAGACCACTTTACATGATGGGCTTACAATAAAAGCTTGCTCGTTAAAACCATTACAAATAAGTTCATTTTATTTGTTTTTCACCCTAATTCCTTCCTTGTTTTCCCATTGTACCCTCATTCCTTCTTCCAGGTTCAACACGCTTCTTTCTACATCACCAGTATATGTTTGTTTCTCTCTTCTTTTTATTCTTCTCTCAATTTCTACTCGCTTCTTCCTTCAACAAGCTTTCTTCCTCATCTCTCTTTGATATTTTCAACCTTTTCATGTCGTAAAAACTTGTTCTGATTCCATTTTTCAATGTGGAAGAAGAGGAAAGGCCTGTGCAACGCGGCGCCATTCAAGACTAGAGATTTTTTTGTAATGGGTTTTGTATGAATGATTTTTATAGAAAATTAGCAACAAACGTCAACAACTAATTGTTGCCTGAATATGGAAAAAGAAAGACACTAGTTTCCTAGAATATAAGTTGCAGGTAAATTTTGATTAGTTTCATGCCCATCTTTATTGGTTTTATGTTTGCTAGTTTAAAAAAGTTAATTTTATTGTATAAAAAGTTAGTTTCATAAATATTAAAATATGTTTGTATTAGTTTCAAGAATATTAGCTTCATAAATCATTAGTTTCATGTGCATAAATATTAGTTTCACTAGTTTCAAAGCAATCCATACTAGTTTCAGGAGCATAAATGTTGATTTCCCTAGTTTCATACCAAGTCCAAACTAGTTTCAGGAGTATAAGAGTTAGTTTCACAAACATAACAGTTAGTTTCAAACATGTCCATACTAGTTTAAGGGATTTTGATTCAACTAGTTTCAAGATTTTTATGGTTTTCAAACTAGCTTTTGTGAACATAAAACCGGGATTTGTGAACATGAAATAAGTTTTTGTGGTTCTGAAACTAATATATAAAATCTTGAAACTAGTATAAAGGCACCTAAAACTAACTTCAATTCACATGAAACTAATTAAACTAATATTTGTTGTGTGATGGAACCTGAAACCAACATTTTTTATTTGCTGAAACTAACATTAATTATGAAACCAACTCTGAGTCCCTGAAACTAGCTTAATGAACTTGAAACTAACTTTATTGAACACAAAACTAAAATTGATGATCAAGAAACTAATTTCTGAAATTTTGAAATTACTTGAATGAATCTGAAACTAATACTATTTATACTGAAACTAATATAAAAAAATCTTGAAACTAGTATAAAGGACCTGAAACTAACTTCAATTCACATGAAACTAATTAAACTAATATTTGTTGTGTGATGAAAGATGAAACTAACATTTTTTAGTTGCTGAAACTAACATTAATGAATATGAAACTAACTCTGAGTTCCTGAAACTAACTTAATGAACCTGAAACTAATATAAAATATCTTGAAACTAGTATAATGGCACCTAAAACTAACTTCAATTCACATGAAACTAATTTACTAATATTTGTTGTGTGATGGAACCTGAAACCAACATTATTAGTTGTTGAAACTAACATTAATGAATAGGAAATTAACTCTGAGTTCTTGAAACTAGCTTAATGAACCTGAAACTAACTTTATCGAACATAAAACTAAAATTGATGAACATGAAACTAATTTCTGAGTGTTGAAACTACTTGACTGAACTCGAAACTAATACTATTTATACTGAAACTAACATAATAGATTTTAAAACTAACATTGTAGGCTCGGCAAGTACTTAATTAGGGGTTAAGGTTTAGGACGGGTCCAGGACGGTAGTTGTAGACGCTAAGACTACAACAAAAAATTAGGGTTTTGATTTGGGGGGCACCAGCGACCTGCAAGACAACACGAAAGAAAATGTTGAAACGTAAGATCCAAAGGGGACACCAGTGTGGTACCGACCGAGAGGACTCTGACGTTCAAGCTAGTGAGTCTGGAAGAAGTGAAATAAACTGTAAATAAAGGAAAGGGAGGACTTATCCTGATTGAGATGTTGTAGCTCTTGTGGCGGCAGAAGGAGCCAGCTGGATGATCAGTCGGCTAGGCGGGTGGTTGAACGGATTAGGTGAGGTCGGATGGACGTTAGAAGATGCGGTGATGGTGATTAGATGATGCGGTGCTAGAGGTTATGGAGGAGATGGTGTTCAGAATTCAAATATGGAGGAGACGACATGCAGAGAGAGCTTTAATTGCTAGGGTTTTGCTAGGACGTGTAGTTGCTAGATATCAGATGTCCCTCTAGGGTTTATCTCCTCCTCCTTTTATAGAGATAGTTGCAGCATCTTCTAATGGGTTGATTTCCATCAATCCCTTATTGTCGAGATCTAGTTGGAGAAGGATTCTACCTCACCTCCAAGTCTTAGTAACTGACTCACGGAGTAGTGGGAGATCATGGAGCGGTTGGAGAATGGTTCCTCCACTATCTCTAAGTTTCCACCAGTAGGTCCATTTATTTAGCCCTTGCGCTTGTGTTGGCCATTGAGCTGCATCTTAGATGAGCTGGTCCAATTAGATGGATCCTTTTAATTTGGTCAGGATATCATCAATTATTATTGGGTTGGTCCAAGATACTGATTGGAATCCATCATGTAGATGAGACCTTATTGTCGGGTTGACTTGATTTAGTGAACCGAAAGTCGACCCAAGTATGAATATTCTATGGAGTAATTGGGCCTTGCTTAGACGTGTCCAGATAGTTGGGCTGATTTTAATCGTAAATAAGTGCAGAGCGGATTTTTTCAAATACAGTTTGTCCCCCACTATTCGAGTCGAGTTTATCGAGTCGGAGAGTAGATGTCTATGCAGAAAAATAATAAATTATTATAATCATGTGGATCGAGAATGATAGAGTCGATAGCAAGTCGAGGCTCGCTAATTCAAGTGGACTTTTATTTTACTTGGATGCAATATGGGCATTGATACAATTAGGCATATCAGGCCCAACGGCCCATGTTTCATTGAAACCCTACAAACCAGGTTGTGTCTGAAAGTAGGGAATACGATTCACGTTGTCTTCTTCCAGTTTCCATCTCAACCCATGTGTCTTCTTTCTTCTTCCATTTTTCGTCCCTTCCAGTAGATAGGAAGAGACAGAGAGGAAGGTTTCTGAGAGAGATCCCGAACATCGAGAGTAAAACGCTCCATTGAGTTCTCGACTTGAAGCAACTAGGCGGCCGAATTCGAGTTTTTCGGCGGGTTTCAGCTCTGGTTAGACTGAAATTCCGAGCGTGTCGAAGGTGGACTCGTGGAGGTAGGGAGACGCGAATCTTCCAGTGTGCGGCATGTCACAGTGTTGAAGCTTAGAGGCACGCGGTACGACCTGCGAGAGGCGGAACTGGTGGCCGGAATTCGTGATTTCCGACGTGTAAAGCTGTGTGGTGGTCCAAACTCGGTGACTTCGCAATTTTTCGGTGACAAAGGGGGCTGTGAATTGGACTGAGGTGAGAAGAGACTTCTTCTTTTTCTCTTTTCCATTTTTTTATTACTGATGGGTCTCTCCTAACTCTCTCCCCCGTCTCGTTTCCAGTAGAGCAGGGATGTTGGATTGCAGAGTTTAAGCTAGGAAGAAGAGATAATTAATGAAAGAAGTATATGAGGTTCGTAAGATGGTCGAAATAGTCGAGAAAGAAATGCATGTTGTTTAATTAGTTAAATAGTATGACTTAATAAGTGGATTATAAGTAAAGTGGATTATAAGTAAAGGTTGTATGACAGATACATAAATGGGTTTCTTGAATAACTGCTAAGGATTAGAACCTGTAATTGCTCTCTGATTGTATATATATATATTGGATTCGGTTACTTTGAAAATTGGGGATAATAGTCGGAGAATTAATTAATTAATTAATTTTAGTGTCGATGTTGAATAAATTTTATTTATCTATCAGGAGACGTTGAACCAGCTGATCTGCAAGAACCTGGAGGTGAGTGATGACTGGCGTTTCGGCATCAGGTCCTGGGAAAAATTAAAGTGACTTCCTTCCTTGCTTAATGTCTCATTGTTCTTTCCAGTTCTTTATATGTCTGTTTATCGTTAATTCTGCTACGCGATGACTCTGACTAATCCGACCCGATTCGAACACTAACTGCAAGAAGTTAGTTACTAACGCGTTACTGAGTTTGAAATTCTGCCAGTGTCGTGTCTCTGATCAATCGTCATATTATCATTGTTTTCCAGTGACAATGTAATTGTTAGTGTCCAGTTATCCTGCATAAACTGCATGGCACGAAAATGTTTTCTGAAAAGCAACCACGCACTATTGTTTTCTGAAAGTTTAAATGGGGAAACCATATTGGTCGGCATTGTCGACAAGTGTTATCGAAGCTGGGGTATATACCTTGCAGCAATGGCGCTGGGTGATGTCACCTGCAGCATTAAGTGTTTGGGCTAAGTGTTTATTGTGGACTATTCAACGGTCCCTAACATGGGTCGTGGTGGGTCGCTGCCTACCATCCAAGCGATTCCGGAGGTCGCGCCTTCATAGTGTTTGACCAATACCTGATCAGTTTGGT
>JAYMSP010001596.1:0-30517 GCA_036897095.1 Plantago elongata | reverse complement strand
TTAGCTCCAGATCCCATGCACGCCTTTTATAACCCTCTGGAAGGGTGTATGGCGGTGTACGAGGCGTCACTACATTGCGGGTGGAGGCTTCCTGTTGCTCCACAGTTTCTCCAAAGTTTTAACGACTTGGGTAAGCCCTCATCAAATCATCCCGAATTCTTTGGGTAATTTGGTGTGTTTTGGAGTCCTTTGTAAACACATCGGCATTCATTTGACAACCGCGAACTTCCAAAAGCTATTCGAGATCAAGGCCAATGACTCGCATCCGAGCTACTATTCCTTCTCGGTTCGGTCCGGATATGCTTTCTTTGAAGATCCAATTTCTTCACTAGGTGTCGAATGGTGGAAGAGTATTTCTTCGTTTGTCCGACGTTGGAGGAGGGTAAACCCGAGTCGAGCTAGGAGAAGTGGATTTTACCGAAGAAATTCTCGAGCGATTTATCCGTTTGCTCGTACGTCGGCGAAGAATTTACCCCTATGGATGCAGGCGCTCCGAAAAAGAGATTGGATGGAGACCTATTTCTTCCGAGGGTTGATTTTTCAACCCTTGCCTTATTTGGCCGGACTGGCTCCGGAGTGTTACTTTGGTGATCCGCCACGTGATTTTGTTCAATAATAGTTCCATAGTAGTATATCCGAAGCGTTTCTTGCTGTCTTTGATCTTTTACTCTTCTTTTCTGGTTCAAGTATAAACAATACGGGTCTAACCCATTATTCTTTCCTTGTGTAGCTTATTGGTTCGAATATATCATGTATGCCTTACTTGAGCTGAAGAGGAAGCAAAGAGAGGACCAGGAACAGGAAATAGCCGAGCAGCAGTGTAGCCGGACTATCAAGGTCTCCACTAACTTCCCGATGGAAGAGCCCACTAATGTTGCGTTATTCTCGGATTTGAACACTGAGAGAGTTGCCCAGGGGCAGGGTGAGCTTCGGGTGCCTACTCCGAAGCAGGGAGACCAAATCCGGAAAGGAGGCTGATGCGAAGAAGCCGCCCAATGCCTCCGGGTCATCCGTTTCTAAGGTTGTCTCCGGATCGAAGAGGGCGTCAGAAGGTTCACTTCCTTCGGAAAAGAAGGAGAAGGGCAAGGCTTCCATGGTCCACGGCTCGGATGATGACTTAGAGGCCGAGGTGACTAGGCTGGTGGCGATGAATGAGGTGGAGCGGATATTCGAATTGGGTGCAGCGAGCCGGAAGGTTAGTATCCGAGACTTATGCACTTTAAGTAATTTCCGTTCTTGTTTTGTTTCTAAGTTTCTCGAGTTTTTCTTTTTTTGTAGTTAACTGCCACGGTCCGGGAATGTTCTCATGTAGCTTGAGAGAGAGCTGAGATCGATACTCAACTGTTGAAGTCTGAGGCGAGTGTTAAAGATCTTGAGGGGAAGTACCAAGAGTGCAAGAAGAAGTACCATAGCGCGCTCTTGGATATGCGGAGATCGGATGAGAACCGTCAGACCTTAACGCGCGACTTGGCCCAGGTCGGGATTGAGCGGGAAAATTTGGAAAATGGGTGTGGGGAGATTCTGGAGTTGTGCCGAAGTTTCAAGGAGCAGATGCTCGAGAATATCCAACACACCCAGGTAAAGGCTGTCAGGGACTTCTTAGGCTCCGCTTCTTGCAAATACTTTCTGATGTGCACGACAAATGACGCTCGGGCAGCGGGGTTTGATGCTGCGATTGGTCAGCTTAAGCTGAAGGAGAAGCTCCAGAGTGACTTCAACCCTAAGAGCGCGGGCTTAAGTGCTTAGAATAATGCTGACGACACTCGCTTCACCAGTGAGCCTCTTGATGACGCCGAGCTAATGAGTGATGAGTTCTCCGAGCTGGTTGCTATGGAGACTCCGGAGCTGAAATTCAGTCATGTGGGGCCTTTTCTTCCGGAGTTTGTTCCCGAGGTGCTGCTCTAGTATCTTCTGGTTCCACTAAAGGAATATGCTGCTCACAACCAAAACTGGTTGAGTCTTCCTGGTTCGGTTCTTGGATAGCCGGATCTGAATCTGATGGAGCGTGCTCGGAGTATGTTGAGGAGATGAAAAAATCGCATGAAGCCCGGAAGGCCAAGAAGGTTGCTGGTGAGGGAAGCTCCAAGGCCCCGGAATGAAGCAGGAATTTGAAGGCGGAGTATGCTCCGTGAATCTTGTATGGTCTTCGGACCTTAAAACAACCTTTATTTTTCTTCGCACTCTGATCTTCTGTCGAATATTTGTCTCGGATATTCTTCGGCTTCCTAACTGTTAATGATTCGGAGTGTTATCTGTATGCTTGAATAGTTTTCTTTTGCTAATACTGTTTGCGAAGTATGATCCTTATTTTATCTTCTTCGAATTGTTTTTTCCGGATAGTATTATGATATACCCGAACGTTCATGAAGTGTATGATTTACAGGTCATTTTGTAGTTCAGAATATATCATATCTGAAGCTCTTTCATTCGAGACTATATACGTTCGATAGTGAATGAGACAATTCTTGAGAAAGATAGCCGTTGTGTTGATTTGACGAAAATATAATTACAAACGGTCGGATAAAAAAAGACTCAACTAAATGTTGTCGGGTAAAACAGAAACGGATAAGAACATCCTAAGCATAAAACTTCTGCGAATTTCTTGGATTCCAAGTTCTTTTGAGCACTCTACCTTCGAGATCCTCCATCTCGAAGCTTTCATTGCTTCTCACTTCGATGACTTTGTACGGACCTTCCCAGTTCGGCTTGAGTTTCCCGACATGACTGAGGATGTCAGCACTCCTTTGGACCAAGTCTCCAATCTGAATGTCTTTTTTGCACACAATTTTATTGTAGGTCCGAGCAATAGAGGCTTGGTACCTTAGGATGTGGGCCAGGGAGGATTCTCTCTTGTCTTCGGGGAGTTCAAGCTCGTACATCCGAGCGGCCTCATTATCTTCGGGTTGGTACTGTTGGATTCTCTGTGTTTTCACGATAACTTCCGAAGGTATGAAGGCTTTGGAGCTATTCACCAAGGAGAATGGAGTATCTCGGGTGGTGGTCCTCGGAGTGGTCTGATGAGCCCAAAGTACACCATCTAAATCTTCAACCCAGCTTCCTTGGAATGTCTTGAGTCTTTTCTCCAGAATTTTCACAATGGTTCAGTTAGTAGACTCGACCTGTCCATTTGGGGGTACCCAACCGAAGTAAAACGTTGTTCTATTTTTAAAGATTTGCACCATTCTTTGAGCTTGTGTACGGAGAACTGGGCTCCATTGTCCGAAATGAGGATTCTTGGTAATCCGAAGCGGCAGATAATGTTCTTCCAGATGAAGGTTCAGACCCGAGCTTCTGTTATGATAGCCACTACTTCGGCTTTCACCCATTTTGTAAATTATTCGACTGCTACAATCAAAAACTTTTGTTGTTGCGCTCCTCGGGGGAAAGGCCCTACAATATCGATGCCCCATTGATCGAATGGACAAGAGATGATTGACGAAATCATCGAATTGCTTGGCCTGTATGGAATGTTGGTATAAAATTGGCAATCCCTGTAGGTTCGAGCGAATTTAGCCGAGTCTTTGTCTATTGTAGGCCAATAGTAGCCTTGCCGGATGATTTTTTGTGCCAAAGTTCTCCTCTGGAATGACTTCCACAACTGCCACTGTGTATCTCTTCCAGGATTGTTCAAGCCTCTTGCGGTCCGAGACAATGCAAGTGAGTTCCGTTGAAGGATCTCTTGTAAAGGTCATCCTCAAGTAGGAAGTAACGGGATGCTCGGCACTGGACCCTCCGAGCCTCCGTTGGGTCTGAAGGTAATGCTTTATTCCGAAGATAAATCAGAATATCAGTCATCCAAGTCCTCTCCTCATCTAGTTAGTATAACGGGAGTTTCTGATTGTGGAGAGGGGAGGCTCGAAGAGTTAGGAGGATTATACTTCTCGTATCCATGGCTCCGGATGCTGAAGCAAATTTGGCTAGGGAGTCTGCCTTCTCATTGTATGATCTGTCAAACTTTTCAAAGGAGAATTCCCCGAATTTTGACACGGCTACTTTGAGTTTTTCGAGGTACAAGATCATACTCGGATCCTTAGTGATAAAAGCTCCGGAATATTGTGATTCCACTAACTGGGAATCTGTGTAAGCTCGGATACTCTTTACCTGAAGTGCCTTAGCCATCTGCAGACCTACCAGAAGGGCCTCGTACTCGGCTTCATTGTTAGTCACCCGGAAGTCTAGTGTAATAGCATAATCAATCTGGGCTCCTTCGGGACTTTGGAGATGAATACCTATACCCCCGAGCCTTCCATTGGATGATCCGTCCACTTCTAAAATCTATGCTGGTGTCTGTTTTTCTGTGGTAACCTCGGGTAGCCCTGCTTTTTCTGCTTTTATCTGAATATATGTTGATTCAGCTGGGGCAACTTCCATCACATTATCCAAATCTTCTACAATGAACATCCACTAATTCCCGAAAAGACCATTTTCATGATCCGGTTCCTCTTCCTCTACTACCAAAGACTAGGATAAGGGAGCTTCGGGTAGTATATCTGGATCTATGAGTTCGAGACCTGTTAGTTCCGGATCCTTGTGGTCTTCTTTCGGGAAGTCGACTAGTACCTGGGCTTTCTTGGCTGATGGAGCCTGATACGAGATGTCATACTGGCTAAGTTCGATTGCCCACTTTGAAAGTCTTCTGGATTGATTTGGTCTTCCCATTACTTGTTTGAGGGGCTCATTGATCAAGACCACAATTTGATGAGATTTGAAGTAAGGCTTGAACCTTTGGCTATGTGGATTAATGCATAGGCCAGCTTCTTGATGTGTAAGTATCTGAGTTTGGGACCCGCAAGAGCCTTGCTTAAGTAGTATACGGTAGATGATCATTTTCTTGAATCCGGACTAGTATGAAGCTCATAGCCTCGTTTGTCACTGCCAAATATAAGTATAAGGGTTCTCCTTCAAGTGGTTTGGACAAGAGCGGAGGTGAGAGTAAATAAGCCTTGAGGCTCTCGAAGACTTCCTTGCACTCTTTGGTCCATACGAATCCGTCCCTTTCCTTAGGATCTTGAAATATAGAAAATTCTTCTCCGCGGATCTCGAGATGAATCTACTAAGAGATAAAATTCTCCCAATGAGTTGTTGCACCTCGTTGACATTCTTGGGCTAAGGTAGGTCAATGATGGCTCGGATCTTTTCCGGATTAGCACTGATTCCTCTTTCTGTGACCATATATCTGAGGAATTTACCTCCTTTGACCCCGAAGGTGCATTTCTCCGGGTTCAAGCTCATTCCATACTTCCTAAGGATGGAAAAGCAATTTTCTAGACGCTCAGTGTGACTTTCTTCGGTCTTGTTTTTTACCAACATATCATCCACGTAAACTTCCATATTCTTCCCGAGCTCTTCTTTAAACATTTTGTTTACGAGTCTCTGGTATGTAGCCCCGACATTCTTGAGTCCGAAAGGCATTACCTTGAAGCAATAGACTCCTCCTGCTGCGAAGGACGTTGTCTTCGGAACATCTTCTTATGCCATACGAATCTGGTAGAATCCTTGATAAGCATCCATAAAACTTAATAGGGCACATCCAGATGTAGAGTCTACCAGTTGATCGATCTGAGGCAATGGATAGGGGTCTTTTGGACAAAACTTGTTGAGTCGCGTGAAGTCATTACACATTCTCCATTTGCTTGGGAACGTTTTCACTAAGACGACATTGCAGACCCAATTCGAATACCTGACTTCTTCAATATGTCTGAATTTCAACAATCTGTCAACATCGGCGGATATGATTGCATCTTCTATAGGGCCGAAGTCTTTCCTCTTTTGACGGATATGTTTGACCATAGGGTCCATGTTCAGACGGTGAACAGTTACCCTTGGATCTATCCGTCTGAAGTCATCCGTACTCCAAGCAAAGATGTTTGAGTTCTTTCGGAGGCAAGATATTAGTTTCAATTCTACCTCGGAATTCATTTCACTCCCTATCTTAGTCTTGTTGTCCGGATCACCTTCGATAATCTAAATTTCTTTGATAGTCTCGTGTGGTTCGATCCGAGCAGACTTAGGAAACTTGTGGTCTATAGATCCTACTCTGATCTCAGTCTTCGGATGTTGTGATATGCTCGGCCCTTTAGATATGAAAAGTATTGGATTAGCAGCTGCATTCATAGATAAGAGAAGTGTCGGATTAGCAGCTACATTCAATACTTTTTGAGTCATTCTCCTTGGAGAAGTACCCATCGATACCTGAAGTTTGATTGTTTCGATGGGCGTGATGACCGCATCTCCAAATCTGGACAGAGAAGTGTTCACCTTTCCGTATTCAATATCCCCCAAGTTCATTTGATCTATTGTCCTTTTGAATATGATATCCGAAGAGCTTCCGATATCCACTAAAACTTTGTTGACTTTGTAGGTGGCGATCACCAGAGCTACTACCAACGGGACATTGGGGGGTCGGGTATCTCCACTTTCGAATGTAGGAGGGGGGGGGGGATTTCACTATCGTCGAAAGGGATGGGGATTGATCCCCTCGGAGGAGCTGGGTCTCTCACTAGGTCCCCATTCCGGATGTCTTGTGTGGTTCTTTCTCTTGCATTGTGGCTGTCTCCGCCACTCGGACCACCGGCTATAGCATTGATAACCCTACTATAGGGCAAGTTCTCGTAATCCCCTTCATCCGAATACTCCTCGTATATTCTAACTTCAGGCGGTGGAGTATTCTTAGGTGGTGGTGGAAGTGTTATGGATTTATGCCTCAGGCTCCTCTCTTTCCTTCCACTTGGAACATGTTCTTCCCTAGAGTACGGCTCCTTAAGTTGTCCTCTTCGGATATGTATTTCAATTTCTGTCTTGAGCTGAATACATTTCATCATTGAGTGTCCAGTTTGCCTGTGAAAGGCGTAATAAGATCTAGCTTCCTTACCCTTCCTATTGTTGTAGAAAGGTCTCGGCCATTGGATGTCTAAATTCTTATCGACCATAATAGATAAGATTTCTTCTCTCGGACGATTCAACCGAGTGTACTCAGCATACCTCCTAGGAGGATTTCGTTCTCTCCGGAACTCCTGTCTCCCTCGAGTGTCCTTTCTCAAGTCTGGTTTCCAAGCTTTGGGAGCCTCTTGCTTAATAGGCTCCTTGGCTTTTTTCTGTCCGGCTCTGACGGGAACATTTCTTCGGAACTCAACTCTGTACATGACATGATCACAAATATCTTCCAATTGCCTTTGATTCAATATTTCCTCTTCGGATAGCTTCTTTCGGAGGTCATGATTGATGGTGTTAGCATACAGGTGACGGACCCGTTCTTTTATATTATGCGTTTCCACCTGTCGGACCGTCGAATTGAACTTGTCCAAGAAGTTCCGAAGATCCTCAGTCTCGGATTGGATGACTCTGGCTAGGTGATCCACGGATCTTTTCCTCCTCTTGGATTTCTGAAACCTTTTCAAGAAGAGTGTAGAGACATCATCAAAAGATGTTATGGATCCGGACAGTAGACTGGTCCACCAATTCATTGCTTCCCCGAAGAGAGTGTAGAGAAGTTGAGTGCTTTGAGGTTGTCGTTCAATCCATTTGTATCCATCTTAGATTCATATCGGGTGAGATGGGCAGCCGGACATCTGTCCCCAAAGTATTGCTCCAAGTTTGGAATGGTACATTCTACTAGCTTTCTCTCTCTTCGGATAGCATTGCTTAGGGAATTCGGAACTCTCGTGGTCATTTGCTCCTGAGCATTGACCATCTTGCTGAGCTTAGCCATTTCAATTTCTAAGGCTTTCTGTCTGATGTAGATCTGCTCGGAGGCAAGTTTTTCTCCTGTCTTTGGATCTAAGTTAGTTCCCGAGACTTGTTCTGCTCTAACTTCAACGACACTTTCTCCGGTAAAGTCATCAGCCTTCCTTGGATTAGAGGTAATCCGGTTTATTCTAGCCGGTTCGGCTCTAGCACCTTCGGGACTCTTCTCCTGATGCTCCCGGGAGTTAGTTCTCTGGTTGATCAAATGACGAAGGTAATTGTCTCGGATTACTTCCCCAATTCTTTCCTTGACCGGCCTTCTCTCATGCCTCGATTGTGCAGGCTCGACTTGTTCAGGAGTGGGTTGTTGAGGTGTTGGCTTAACATTGTTCGAGCCTAAACATCCTTGAATGACATTTTGTAGTAAGCCAAATTGATTTTCATTCATACCAAATTCGTAAGGAGAGAGGACCGTCCCGTTCGGCAAAGTGAAATTCCTTTCGACTTGCGGCCCATGCGCTCATGGTGGAGGAGGTTGTTGGGCTGGAGACACTGGGTCTCTCTCGGTGAGATCCGGAGGAGCTTCTTGCAAAGAACAGGATGTCGTATGACCGTCACTGGGTTAGCTCCTCCGTGCTCGGATGGAAGCCCGAGTCGCTGTTGTCTTCCG
This sequence comes from Plantago elongata, assembly GCA_036897095.1. NCBI lineage: Eukaryota > Viridiplantae > Streptophyta > Magnoliopsida > Lamiales > Plantaginaceae > Plantago > Plantago elongata. The sequence goes on along the minus strand of JAYMSP010001596.1, from coordinate 22,164 downwards.
GGTAGGTGGTCTACCTCGAGGACGTCCAACTGGTATTCCTCTTGAAGGTGATGCTATCTGAGCTGATTTCCTGGGCCTTTCCATATTTTCCTTATTGAATAGCTAATCCGAATGACTTAGCTTTTTTCTCGGATTCCCACAGAAGGCGCAAATTATGTTGAGGTAAAAGCCCCAACCCTCGGATGTTACTAAAATCAACTAACTCTTCGAATCGTCAAAGTCCTTGGATGATGTTAGCTCCAATCCTTGCACCCGAAACTATATATCCGAACCTGCACAAATGACTGGAAAGGGGTTAGAACCTTTAGATCCGGTTTGCCTTGGATCAAACCGGATAGGAGACTTTACTCGAGAGTGATTGTTCAACTCTGTATAATTGAAGGTATAAAGCTTATAGTAGAGTGAGAAGATTAAGTGAGCATGCTTGAGTTTACCTTGAGAGGCACTCCATATTTATAGAGATTAATTCCCTTCTTGGGTTGAACTTATTGGATTGTACCAAGTGTTGGGCTAATAGAGCTTAATTAAGCCCGTGGGTCATATGATTGTCATAACCCATATAGCTTTTTGGGCTCCAGGGCCAGTTTAGTCATTGTGTAGGATTTGAGGGCATCGGAATCTTCATGTACGTTAATACATCCGAAGTGAGGGTTCCGGACCAAAGTGTCCGGAACAGGTTGAGCCCTTGGCTACTGACGTTTTATGATTTTCCACACTCGGTTCTCTTTAGGTTCGGTTGTATACATACGTGATGGTGGTTCGGACCAGTTATCCTCGGATGTAACGTTTTGGTCCGGGCATCCTAATAACGGTATTCTTCGTACGTTCTGGCCAAGCTTGACCTAGGATGGTCGGAAGCTCAGTCCATGGAGCTTTGTCCTTGTAGTACCGTGATGTCTTAGGATTTACCCTTAGGACGTCCGAATGACGGATTGGACATATTCAAGTATCAACACAACATAAAAGATATAACTTGAAAAAAATAGACAAATATTGTTAAAAACTAGACTATATGTGTTAAAAGCAAAACTTACGGTAATGACATTAAAACTAGACAAATATAGTTTAAAAACTAGACAACTTTTGTGTAAAACATTACAAAGTAGACAATATATTGTAAAAACTAGACAATTTCACACAAAACCTTTAGAAAATCAAACAAACAACAAATTTAAAAAAAAAACAAATAGAGTGTCCACAACATATAGAAAATCTAAAAATCGTAGGAAGTAGATGATACATGGTAAAAACTAGATCATACATACTAAAATCTAGACAAGTTCGTAAAATAGACAATTACCACTAAACCTTCATCTCATTCGACTACAACAGATTTTAAACGAAGATAGCAATCGCTTCAAAATGAAAAGGAGTGAAACTTAAATCGAAGAAAATATCGATTCTCACATCAAACAATTCACCACTGGTGCACTGCGACTGTTGTCCTCGTCCTTCGTCGTGAATGGTGTCAACGTCATGCCCGATGGAAGAAGACGATATGTTACCATACAATTTTTGCATGAAATCAACAAAATCTGAGATTCTCAATTGGTGATGTAGAAGCAACGCTGGTGGATAGAAGAAGATGGGAGAAACCGCTTCAAACAACGAACTGAAGAAATGAAGGAAACCTGGATCTGAATTCACCATGGACAAGATGTTAGAGAAAGAAAGGTGGAAGTTAGGGTTTGGTGATAGGGAAAAGGAAGAATGAAATAAGAAATCTAAGGATTAAAAGGCTTTTATACTCAAACTATATTCGAGAATTATAAAAATTGTTCCGGATTTTAATTTTAAAAAATTCGACCCGCGAGATTGAATTCGCAAAAATCAAGCACATATTAAAAATGGACAATTTTATATCTAATATAGGAGTCTCTTCGAACTCTCTAAATGTAGAGGGACTTTTATGATTTTTATTATTAATTTTAGATATTTCTGTCAGTTATAAGTTAAAGATTTCAAATAGATGAAGTGAGTTGCGATTTTAAGTTTTTTTAGCTAACATTAGTAGCTTTCTAACTGGACCAGATTTTCGCATGGCTAAGGGCTTGGTATTGAACCAAGATCTGAAAAACAATTGGGCTAAAGTTTAACATATCTGGAGCAGTTACTTAACTCTCTTCTTTTACCAATGCTCGCTACTCCTTCATAACTAAGTCGAGATTGATTGTGCATTTATCGATCTTGTGCTTTGGCCAGGCTTTTTCACGAATTACTTGATTATTGTTCACTCTTATTTGACGTATGAGGTGTTAGAGTGCTTAAAACTTCTACATTTATCCGGAATTACTAGAGGATTGTATTAGTGGAAATTGTAATCCAATTACGGATAACCTTGTAAAGTTTAGGTTAGAATATGTTTGAGCATGACACACTCTCGACCAAGTTGCACATTTCCAAATTTTGATAAAGTACAAGTGCCAGACGTATTCATTAAAAGATGTGTGAAATTATCTCCAAAAATCCAACCGACATTAAAAGAATATGATATATCAAGAATAGACTAAATATGGCAACATTCGGTTTGTCACCGACCCATTTGGCAGTATCATGCAGCTAGCTAAGGTCGAGTCAACCAGCATTCTTAACTAAACCAAAGTCGACGGGGAACTTTCTAAAACAACTAGCTTAATATTTAAATTTTCCTTTTTCCTTTTTAGAGATTATAAAGTTATTTATGTTTAAGAAGAAGAGAGAGGAGCATGAAAAAAGTAGAGGGTATAATGAAGAGAATGGAGAGTTAATTCTTATGTGTAAAATGAAAGTACAAATAGGGATATTTATACAAGAATAGTACGGAGGTTATATATGAAGATCCATATACTACTCCACTAACCATTAACAACATTAATCCATTAACTAGTACAACTAATGTACTTTATCCATAATACCCCTTGAATGACTAGAAGTTGGTGATGTTGATATACGAGAGATATATTGTCTTATTAAAAACCTTGCTCAAAAAAATTTGGTGGGATAAAAATTTAGTCAAGGGAAAAAGAATGCAGTGCGTATCCAACTCCCCTGATTGATGCATCATTGTACTTTTTCAAACTTTTAAAATTTCAATTCTCCGAACCAAGTTCTCAAATGATGATGTCTGATATGATTTGGTGAGCAAATTTTCAAATCTTTTGTAATTGGGTGGAATCTTCTTCTCATACATGATGAAGAAGAACTCATGTAATATGTAGCTCATCTCATGTGGAAGAACTCTTCAAATACTTGAAACACCATGTAGTTTCAAGTTTCATAACATCACTCCATAATGTTGTTGGGTTGGACCAATAAGTCCCACGACCTTATCACATGTATCAAAGATATGGAGGTGGAGATAAATTAAATGCGTTTGTAATGTTGCCTCATTAAAAACCTTGTTAGAAAAAATTCAGTGGGATAAAAACCTAGTCGAAGAGAAAAAGAGTGCAACAATTACTCATGTAATGTGCAAATTGTACTCAATGATTTTTCAATCATTATCTCCTTTGCTTATCATGTAAAACATACCTTCTTAGGAGGTATTGTAATGACCATATATGTCAATCTCAAGGTTTACAATAAGTAAACTTTGTAAATATTTGTTCATATGCTCAAACTTTAGGTTGAGGTAACATTGCTGAAACCATCACAACTTTGCATGATATTGAGAATTTTATCTCATATTTCAATAATTGACTGTGGTGAATGCCATTTTGTATTTTATCAACATAAAGTTGATTATGATATGGGTATAGATGTTTTAAATATGAAATATTAGTTCCTCAAAAACTTTACTCATTCAATCCATATTTGCTAACATGGTAGTTTTAGTCTTCTTGAGATTAAGTGTCATAGATTATATCTCCACTCAAAATATATTACTTGCAAGTCAAACACTGTCGGTGTTTCAAATTCGTTTAATCAAAAGGACTTCTGGTCCATGAGCTCATTTTTTATCATCATGATGACATTGAATGGACTCGCATGTAAGAACCTCATTTACATGTTCAATAAATCATGTCCATCGAATTTTGCATATGTTTATTCATTGTCGGTTCCATGTATACTGGTATTTCAGATCTATTTCTTTAATTTTTCAAGTAAGTACTTGATAATTGGAATCTGAATGTTTTTGTAGGTACCATTTCACTTCATGTAGGCCATATATTATAGTTCAGATATCTATGCCTTCTATGACATCCATTACTCTTCAAAAGTATCAACTGTCTTATCTTGCCATTTTCTTGTATGTGTTGTATTTAGGACTGGAACCGTAATTCACTGAGGTGAATGAATCATTAGTACAAGAGGCAAGATATCCCAATGTCCATCACATACCATTCTACAATTGATATGTAATTCTGTACGCCTCAAAATAGGGTCATAATAGGTACAACGAGCCATCAATATTCTTAATTTAAAAAAAAATAACTCCATTATGTATTATCCATTTTAATCCTCTATAAAAATGATATTTCATAAGTTTATACTCCTTCCTTTCCGGTTTAATTACCCATGGATCCGGACATAATTTTTAAAAGCGGTGAATAAAAAGTAGAAAATATGATCATAAAGTAGGAGATGATTTTTCGTTGAAGAAATTAAAAGTTAAAATTGAATCGTTTTAGATGAAATATAAAAAGTTGAATTTAAAAAGAATATAATACTATAGAAAAGTACTCTCAAATAAACTTATAATGAATTGTTCATTAGTATGTTTTCTATATGTACCCGAGTTAGAAGATAGCTTATTATTATTATTATTATTATTGTTATTATTATTATTATTATTATTATTATTATTATTATTTCTTTATTTATTTTTGAAACTAAACTTCCATTAACATAAAAACGCATGCACAACTTAAGTAAACTTTTTAACAAAATGCGGTCTAGGAGTTTACCTTTGAATCACAAAATGTACATTTAGTCATAAAGTCAATTAGTCCCAAACCACTAACCTCTTAGTCATAACATAATAACTAGATTCCCACACATCATCAGTCGGCCATTGTATTGAGAATCCATCAAAAGAACTATCAAGTTTAGCTTGATTGTCCGCAATATCATTACATTCCCTATATACAAATTTAAGTTTAAAGTCTACGTTTTTTTCAATAACTTCGTGCAATCTTTAAGCATCTGGTGGAATGGTTGTACAGCCAGCCGCTCCACTCGAACCTACTCTTGATACCTGCAGATAGCATCAATAGTCAAAACGGAGTCAGATTGTAAGATAGTATATTATTTGTGGGTCATATAACCTATAGAATCCATGAGTAGACATCCGAGCACAAAGAATCGGTCCTTCACCCACAAAGGGCTAGAATAGATTTTGCAAGAATAATTAAACATACTACAACTAATCTTGTCAAAAAACAGACATTATATAGGAGACGTACTAGATAATTTGTAGTGAAGGATTTATAGTGGAGAAATACTAAGGTTGAGAAAAGTCCACAGTTTGATTATATTTCATTAATTAAAATTTTATTATTCCTAGCTCGAACTAACCCTATTTTAAACCACTAGATTGCACTTTAATACATAAGTCTACCTAACCTTAATTTGAGTGTATAAGGATACACTCATAAATATATATACTCGTTAGTTGAAATATATTGTGTGTACTTTGTGAAAATCTTCTTCACATATATACTTGTTTGTTGGTCTTTCGGAAAAATTATACTCTTCTACTAATTGAATAAACACTTCAATCAATATATACTAGTTGTAATATAATTATTTAACTCAAGAGAAGTGTTCAAATTACGAGAAAATGTGACTTTTCGGTATATGATCTTATTTACCACTAATTTTTTCAGCTTCAAAGCTCGTTATGTGAATGTACAACTTCTTAAATAAGCTAGTTAAAAAGTTAATTGATTTAATAAGCTAATTAAGTTAGTCTGTTAGGAAAAAATTATAGTTACCAGTTACCTTTTCAACTACTAACTAAATTTTCAGTTAATTCTACTAAACATAGCATATGTATTCTTATTTTTAAAGTTATGTTTCCAATTTTAGAAGATTGTCCAATTAATTTATCTACTTAAATTTCTCTAGTCTTACACTGAGTTTATCTAGAAAATCTATTATAACAAAGAAGATAAAAGTGGTAGTATAATGTTGACTTCAAAGTTTTTCCAAAGAAACTATAGTATCTCCATTAATTTATTTTCATTTTCAATTCCAAATAAATCGGAAACATTTATTAAAAATGGTAGTAGAGTAATAAATAAGAATAGATTATGACAAAGGAAAAAAAGAAAAGAAGAAGAAAGCAAGCCAGGATCCGAAAACACGGAGTATACACCACCTCCCAATCCATCATTAATGGCGCTACACGCGTATCTCCATCTACTCCCCTCCTATATATACACACAACCCACTCCACCTCCTTCTTCCTCACTGAACATACACAACCATCAATACAAAAACACAAAACTCTCAAAATGAATCTGCTCGAACAGGCAAAGAACTACGTCGCCGAAAAGGTGGGCCACATGCCGGCACCAGAAGCCACAGTCGACGACGTCGACATGAAAGGCTTCGGATTCAGCGGCATCACTCTCCTCGCCAAGCTCACCATTTCCAACCCTTACTCCGTCTCCATCCCCATCTGCGACATCAAATACTCCGTCAAGAGCGCCACCAAGGAGATCGCCTGCGGTGACATTCCCGATCCAGGATCCATCAAGGCCAACGACAAGACGCTGCTCGAGGTCACGGTCAAGATCCCGCACAGTGCGGTGGTGAGTTTGATGAAGGATATCGGAAGCGATTGGGATCTGGATTACATTTTGGATCTAGGTTTGATCATTGACTTGCCGGTTATCGGGAATTTTACGATTCCGCTGTCCTATGATGGGGAGGTGAAGCTGCCTACGCTTTCGGATATGATTTGGGGGAAATCGGAAGTTGAGGAGACGAAGGCTGAGGTTAAGAATTGATCGGAGATTTGATCTGATGCTTTTGTTGCTTTGTTTTCGTGTTTTTTAATACATACTAAGAAAGAAATACTCTACTACTATCAATAAAGATCATGGATTTGAGAGAAATCTCACAAGTAGATTTCTTTCTTTTGTTTTGTTGTACTCAGTTCACGTATCCCTGCCTTCCATTTTCAAATCAAACCCGGAGCTGGTTCTGATTAAAATAGATTAATAGAGTATGAACGAGTAAAATGAATTAATCGAGTATGAACTAGTCGAGTGCGACGTAATTCAATAACAAATGAGTATCTAACCGATGCCCACTGATTGAACTGTGCCCTGGTCCATTCGAATTTGTGGTCATGGTTTCGGAATTTGATGCTCTGTGATTGATGCTTTTCACACGGATCATCTTCCTGGCTCTGTGGTGTAGATTTCTGGAGAATTGTATTGTACTCATAATTTGGAGTTGAAACAACGAGAATCTTGGGACGGAAAGAGCTGAGCACTACATCGCCAAATAAGCATGCATCTTCTTCCTCCATATGCTCAATTACCTAGAAGAACACAATTTTGATGTCTCAGCAATAGCAATTAAACAGTTTATGATGAGAATATAGAATCTGAAGGACAATAACATTACATTGAAAATGACAAATAGCAGTTCAAATTGACACAGTTATGGTTTCGAATTGAAGTTTTCCTACTTTTAAGGAGTCCTTGAAATATAGTCAGATTTGCATGCCAAAAAGAAGAAACACTTGCTAGTGATGCTCACTAGATTAAAGAATAGTTCTACACATGTTTACGAAGTAATATATGAAATTGGAAATGGTTAACTTTATTGTACAGAACACAGCAGGATCGTTTTCACAAGTACCAGGCAATGCAATATACCATATTGAACATCGGTGGGGGTTGGTAACAGGAGATGGTTGTGGTTGTTTTGGGCAGCAAAACAAATCCTCAATATCTAGTCTAGTACTAAGACAGTATCTGAACTTGCATTAACAATGGATAAAAATATACCTCCAAGCAAGTTGCAATATCAAATCCGTGCAATCGAGAATCAAATTGCATGATTGAGCCATCATATAGTACAGCAGATCTAATTCCACTGCTGGGATCTTTGGTATCCAATAATCTGTTTAATTTTGAGTGGAGCGACTGCAGAAATAGAACATTCAAAGCTTCAATAGTTTAGAAGTATGCACAAAGAAAGATTCCTTATATGAGCACATAAACCAAAGAATTTGTAACATCATGCAAACATACAAAAACATATGATCAAAACAAAGTATGGTCTACAAAGGTAACTGAAATCGAAATCCAGTTAGTTGATAACCTTGGCCGCTCGGGCAAGACCTTTTGGTGAAATATCAACGCCAACAACTTTCTGTAGAATAGGACATGATAGTAAGCCATCCAATAAGCTTCCAGAACCACAGCCAAAATCAACCTACCATTAAAAGTAGAGACATTTCTAATAACTAACAATTAACAAAGGACTGAAATGAAACCCATTACAAAGAATGTCAGCCCGTACCAGAGATGCTGCTGAAGATTCTTTTATCTGTTGTAGGGCAAAGTCGACACGCTGCTTTGACAAGGGAGGACTGAAAAATGCTTGCTCCATTCGTTCTTCCAGCGGTGCAGTAACCCGCAGTAGGTTCAAATTATACTCCAGTTTGCAGCCTTCTGACAGAAAAGAAAGAAAACATCCAGTTAGCAAAGAAAAAGAAAGATCTTAATAATATCATTGTCATCCAAGTTAGATGTTACCAATAAAACCCATTTAATACTTTTTATATTAAGTTTTGAAGTCTGTTTCTGCATGTATCACGTTGAACCTCAGGAGTTATTGTCAGATCCTTAACAACGTAGATTTCATCAAATTGGTAATCCTTTACTTCGTGGAAGAAAAGAGTGCCACTTGAACTTGAGGGATAGAATATAAAGAAAGAAACAAATGTAAGATAAAGTGGGCTGGTTTTACATACTTGAAGATAGGAATGATAGGATCAGTGCAGAGTTACTAGCTGTTGCCACAATAAATTCAGGAGGCGGCAATTCCATTTGAACATGTGCAGATTGACCAATAGCCAATTGTGTTACAGCTGCTTCAAGGTGTGGTAAGATAGCTTCGTTACCTATCTCAAAATCAAACTCCTCACAGCTTTCAAGATGTTCTTTCATGCTTCCATTCCCTGTAACCAATGCCACACTGTAACTTATGCATGCAAAAGAACCATTTGACAGTGGAACTCCAGAATGTTGATCCCCAAAACCACATTTATCATTTTCCTGTTCATTTACTCTCAAGCCCAGATTCTTTGTGCTCCCAGATTTATGCACAGAGTGAGCCAGCTCAAACTTCTTAAGAAAATAAGATGGAGTGAACTGAATGTCAAATTTCCTCGCAGATGCATTCATATCCTCCACAGGCAAGCCTGGTTCTTCAAAATATATGTTCAGCCAAGACAGGACTTTCAAAGCCGCACTCTGAATTGCATCCGTCTGCTTCTTATATGATTCATTTGGTGAACAGTGTAAGATCAACTCCCGACTTTTGGAAAATATATTTACTTCACACTTGTATGATTCATCATCTCCCCCTGGATCTCTGCCAGTTGCTTCCTTTGTAGTTTCTTTACCAGATTCCACAACTTTTAACTTTTTACGCGATCCGTTTGAATCTACTGATGAATTTAGTTTATTACTTTCAGTAGAGAAGACAGGCTCTGACAAGTGGTGAGAACGGCAGAATGCACCAAGTATATCCCTCGGGAGGGAACCCCTCCAATTACTTTTTGATGTAAAGACTAATGGCAACTTTGCAGCAAGTATTGCATCTCTAGATATCATATATGCACCATGAGGTATCATATTAATCAGAAACCTGGGCCAACGATATCAGAAAATGCAATTAACCACTTGGAACTTTTGAAGATGCTTAATCAGATATAGTCAAAATCAAGAAAATAAGATCCAAAAGATCCAGGAAATCCAAGATGTAATGAGGAAGACCTGAGTGTATAACAGGGCAAAATTATACCTGTAATACGTGCGCAAGCAGACATCCTCTTTGAAAAGATTAGTAGACTTCCAGGTGTACCCTACAGAGGCTAGAATTACATCACCATGCACTTCTTGACCAGAGAAGTAAGTTGCCCTAGCATTTAATGATCCTTCAAGGTGGCTGGCTGGTTCAAGTTGAGGCTCTGACAATTGATCCAAAGAATGTGGCTTGGGCGAAGAGTAATATATTCTCATCTCAGAGGAAGCTTTGCCTATAGTTCTACATAACGATCAGCTTTATAAGTTAAGACAGGAAAAGCACCACATACAAAGAAAATAAGGTGATGACCAAGTCAGATTTGTCATTCCACATACATGAGTCTAAGAGGGAAACAAAGGGTTATAAACATGCAGATAAAGGAGCAACATAACATGCTATGTGATAATGAGCACTTATTATTCAGTATTACCTGGATATCATAATTTCCGAAGCCTCAGTCAGGCCTAGTTCCTGAGCAATGACATCGAGGTAATACCCAGTTGCAGCAATGTGAAGCGTCAATTGCTCAGCAGGTCTATCTAGGATAACTGGTATGCGTATTACTGTAATTGAAATGCTTTCATTCATGTCCAATTCCTGGCTTAGGGAAGATGCTATAACCTCAGCAGGGTATTGGTTTCGCCTCTGTAGGGAAAGTTGCTCACCAGGAGACAAAACCAAATGAGTCAGTTTATTTCCTGCCTTCCGGAGTAATGACATGACCAGCAATGAATTGGACTCGGCCATAGGATCTATATGCTTGCATATGCTACTAATCTTTGTATCATAAAGTGCAAGAACTGATACTGGAACACACCCATTGAGGTTGCCTTGTCGTCTTAATGCAGCTCTAAAATGCCCACTCAGTGGATGGAGAGAAGAAAGGAACTTCATTCACATGGCACATAATTAGGCAGAAAAAAAAAGAATAAACATCAGCTGATGGTGAAATGTTATAAATTCACAAGAAACACTTCTTAACCACCAGAAACAATGTACTGTACATCAAACAGCAGAGATCTTTCTAATTTCTATACGCTGGTCCCAAAAATCAGAGTTCAAAGCCTCACGCATAGAGAGAACACTTTAATCTCACTCTTTTATCTTTATATTCTCATTGTCATGAGTAATTAGAAACTTAAGTAACTTGATTACATCCCCAAAAACAGTTACAAAACCCCACCCCTAAGAATATGGCAGTAGAGCTTTAGAGCTATAATGATCAGAAGATCCAACTAACCATAAAGACAAGTATCACATTTTGCTAATAATACAAATATAAATGATCCACAGAAATGAATACCTCATCTCCAAATAGAAACGCAAGACGGTCTGTCAAATCATTCCATGCTTCCCCCACAGTAGGATTGTATTCTTTCGGACGGATGCCAAGCTGGAGGGCATATAATTGAGAATTAATTATGTTCAAATGAGCTGCTTCTTACTGACACGTCAGACATAATACTCTCAGTTTTAGAAGGAAGAGTCTACCAAATTTAAGTAGAATATCAGATAAAATAAACGCACAAAGATCTGATGGTTCAGAACCATTAGATTAGGCTTTTGCTTCAGAGTTCAGATATTAATAATTTCTTAAGATGAAATAGAAGAGAAGAAAACCACATTTTCATTTTCAGAAGGAGTATAAATGAATACAGACCTTTTCTATAGCCTTCTCTGCAGCAGATTGTTCAGCATCTTTTTTCTTTCTGAAGGTATCAGACACAACTACAGTTTCTGGAAGTTGCAGGGTACACCGGAATAGACAGGGTACTTTCTGTTGGATTGCAAGACCAGGGCACACATTTTCAGCAGAACCCTGCACTTCCTCCACTTTATAGCAAGCCTTGTCACCAAATCTCTGGTGTATAATAGCCTTGGGAGTGATTGTCGCCTTCTTTGCAGGGCCAGGCATCTTTCCTGTTTCCACCATTTTTCTTCAGCGAGTGATGAGATAACACAATGCTCTGTCAAAACAATATTATTAGTTTGCACCCATACATTACAAAATTTGCCCTGGAACAGGCCTCCTGCATTGTAAAACATCCTCAAATATACATGACATATGGAATCACTGAGAAGAAACACGACAAAACATTGTTTCTGTACGCTCATCAGTCAGTCATGTAGCGAATATACATATTGATGATGGAACCGAGTGGCCAGGGTAGAAGTCAAAGCACATCCAAAAACTAGCAAGACTATTCTACAATGAATTACTATTTTCCATGACAATTCGAAATAATTCTCAGAAGGAAATCACACTTCACCCATTGCAAAACTAGCACAATAGGCAAAAAAAATTTAGCATAACATCAACAACATTGAGTAGAACATGCACAATCAACGCAAACCATCCGTAACCGTAAAAACACAAACCGTTTCCGAAATGCTTTTTACAACAAATTCACCAGTAACAATAATTAGCAGGTAATCTCAGTCGTTAGCAACACAAAACACACCCTCAGAGACACTCAATACACCCTAAGCTAAGGTAACACGGCAAATAACTCTCTTCTACAAAAAGTACATTCTAAAAGCATAAAAATGAATGATGAACACACAATTCGCATGATGAGTAAAAGGTAGTTAACCAGCTTGAATCGCAGGCGAATGCTAAATACAATATGGAACTAAAATTGAAAAGGACTGGAATGAGGAAAGTTACCAAGGAGAAAATTCAGTGTCGATCAGAGAAGAAGCATTGCAGCAAGTGGAATTGAAATTGAAGCGTTTCTGAGTGGAGAAGGCATTTTGGGTTTTGGGTTTATCATTCACAGGGAATAGAATGGAAGGGAAGAGAAGAGAAAGAGAAGAAAGCGGACAAGTGTCTTGTTTCGTCAAATGGCTTTTTCCTACAGTTTTGTGATATTCTCTGCTTAGTATAAAGTGTTATCAGTTATGAATGCGATTTTATTGGTGTGACAAACTCTTTTTGCTCATGAAACGCCAAGTAAATGATTAGTAATGGTAAATCCAACGAAATAAGATGTTCTCTAGTAATTACATTATTCGGCCTAAAGCTTTTAGTTCTAATTATAGTAGTATTAATTTATTTAAAAAATAAAAAGAACGAGAGTATAATAAATCGTCATTTCCTTTGTAATCAAGAAATGACATTTTACTAATTTAAATTATTTATACTAAAAACTCCATAAGGAAAAGTACAAATAATATGATTTCAATTTCAAATAAATATATTTATTATTAATATTAACTAAAAATTTAAAGTAATTATTAGTCTCAGAAGTAGTTTCTTCCCCTCACTTCTTTAATTTTAGTCTTTATTAATTTTAAGCTAAATCATATTAAATTTAGTATTTGTTATAATATTTATATGATTAAAATAATGTACTTTTTTATAGGATGAATTTAAAATTTTAAAAATAAGAATTCTTTGTGAATATTGTGTGTTACGGATAATTAGTTTAATATTATAATTTAGTTTCCCAGACAGGCTGATTTCTAGTCCCAACATTATTTATCTACCAAATTAAAAAGGGTTGCTTCTTCTTAGTCATTACTAAGAGGTGGGATTCACCGGACCAAAGCCAAGTGTATTTAGAACTAAACATTCGAAATTACTTAACCTTTCGATATTACTTAGCCTTCATCCGATACATGAAAGTGACGTTGTATTTTACAGAAATAAACTTAACCTATTTTACCAACATGCACCTTAGATTTAATTTGGATATATACCATTATCTGCAGAATTACAATCTACTCATGTCATTAATTATTACATACTTTACGAATTCTAGTGAGAAATGAGTAAAACTATCGACTTATGTCAGTTTTTTAATTTAGGTTGAGACTAAAATATCTCTCAATTCAGACTGAGACTAAAATATCTTAGGCCCTGTTTGTTGCCGCTGGAGTTGACTTCTCCCCACTCAAATTGAACATTTTGTATAAAAAAAATTAATTTTAATTAAAAAAAACTACTCAAATTTTATATTAATCAGTCCCTCAATTTGATAGATTTGAACAAAGGGGGTGTAGTTGAAAAAAATACATGAATATAGACTAATAAATTGACACTGAAGTATCTTTCTTGGTCATCTGAATGAATATTGTTGTTGTATTTCACTATTTCTTTGAGATTGTTAGATGCAGGACCATTTTTATTAAACCTAGAATATATTTTTATATATTATAAAACACTTAATAAATTATATAAATATAAAATTAGTACCATTTTTTCATCAAACTTATCAAATTATTGTATCTTTAAAAATATAGGACCGTATATACACTACAATACCATAACGTAACAAAAATCAATATTATAAAATCAGTAATCATACTTTACAAATAATGATGGATTTGATATATTTATATTGTTATAATTCATATTCGTAGTCGTTAATATTTATTTAATTGTTTGATAATTAAATTAATTAATTTTAAACAAATAATTTTTGAAAAAATTAAAATTTTAACTCCGATCTGACCAGGACGGTCCTGGTCAGGTTCAAATCTGGCCAGGATACGGTCTTGGTCAGGTTCAAACCTGACCAGGACAGAGTGTACCCATTTTTTTTTAATTTATTAAATTTTTGTAAAGCTCCGATCAAAGTTGCAAGCTCCAACCAGCCTGGTCGGAGCTGTGTAGCTCCGACCAATTGATCGGACCAATGGCCGGAGCTCCGGTGATGGGTCTTCTTGTATGTTCGTTCTTCTGGTTTTTTCAAAATTTATTTGATTTATTTGTTCGAATAATATGATTTGATTAAATAAATATATTTAGATATTTTTTTGGTAAAATTGTAATTATTTATAAGTATAGTACTATTTTATAAATTACAATAGTTATAATGTTATTTGTAATGTATAAAAATGCATCATACATTTAGCGAGAGATGTCCGCCATTTAACAGTTATTTCATTTCCTCCCTAACAACCTGTGCTGTGCTACCTTAAATTGTATCAGAAGAAATGTCACCAAATGTTACTAAAATAATTTACGAACTTGATTTCAATATCTCTACCTGTACCACCAATTTCGCCTAAACTTATTTTAAACTCACACATATCGCTATTCATTAGTTTTTCCAGAAGTCATGTCACTCTTTATAAACTGTTCTGTAAATTACTTTTAATTCCAAAAGGAATACATATCACGTATATTCGAAAGTTAGGATCCAGTTATCCACTGAATAGTATAGATACCGAGACCTGAAAATAAGGTGAATCTAATAATCCACAACCGAAAGTAGCATCAGTATCAAGAACATATTCGAACAAATATTATAATCCCCATTATTATACAAGTAGATCCAACTCCGATGTCTTCAACAGTACTTTGAGAATTCAAATCTGTCGATGGACTGGACAAGAACATGGAAAACAAGAAGAAGACAAGTCAACAGATAATATACTAATTAATTACCATAACAAAATCCATTTTCACATGTTCCAATTTGACCTTATTCATATAATCTTATTTGTAGGGTGTCATTAAGTCCAAAAACTTGTCCTGCATGGCTCTTATTCTAATGAGGCCACTAACATTTAACAACATGGCCTGTAATACTTTTTCAAGCATGGACCATATTTAAAACAAGTTTATCACCAGCCTTTCAGAATGATATAATTGGTCAGAACCATAAATTGACATCTCTGAACTTGGATTCATATATACAAATTCAGCCGATGTTAGTGCTATTTTGCAGATGAAGTACTGAAATTTAGGCTTTTATTCTGGAACTGCCAGATATTTAAATTATGAAAGTTGAAAAATGATGGATGTGAATGAAATTAGTTTTAGAAAAATGGGAGTGGATCTGTTTCTGAAAATTGTTATTTTGGACGCGAAGAATGGGTATCATTGTAATTTGATCAAAGTTGCGGATTCGTTCGTAATTAAATGAAAGTAGAGGGGCTGTATAGGTACATGACCTATTTCAGGGTGATATACTAGCAGAGTATCAGCATCCAAGATCCATCTCTTGTATAGCTCCATACTTTACTTTCTTCATCCTCTTCACTACCCAGAAATCACTAATACTGTATAACTAGAAGACTCGACAAGGATTCGTATCCACTCTGCCGATTCGGTGTGTATCCAGGTATGTTCCAGTTCCTTAGACATTTTTCATTTGAAAGTAACATGAGTATCATACAGTTTATGAATTTTAGATAAAAGCTCAGTAGACATTCATACATGTCTGTACCTTAGGTAAATCGAGTCGGGGGCAAGTCAAGAAGATGGCAAGATACCGGCTTTTGATAGCTTATCATCTCTTTTACTGTTCCATTTTGGTAAACTCCCAACTCCAAGAAGCAATAGCAAACATAGGATTATCAGGCTGTGAAACGAGATGCGGCAACATAGATATTCCGTATCCTTTCGGCTTGCGCAGAGGCTGCTACCTCGACGAAGCATTTGAAGTTACCTGCAATACATCAACTCAGTCTGCTTACCTACCTCAGTTACAATGGGATACAAACTTCATCTCCATTTCAGATCACGTAGTTCGGGTAACAGGAGCTGAAGTTCAACCTTTTCATCTAAACAAAGCGTCTGGATTAACCGTGTTACAATATCGTGTTAATGTTTCATATGTAGATGATCATTTCAGGGTGTCAACTGGTAGGAATCGGTTTATTACAACAGGGTGTGATGTGAATGCTTACCTTCTCGGTGGTTTTAGAAGTGAGTACCTTGGAGCGTGTGCATCTATCTGCAACCATACCGAAGTACCACCTGCAGGCATTTCATCTTGCTCCCGCACCTTAGGCTGTTGTGGTACACATTTAGACAGTTATGCCACAAATTTGACATTGTTTGTTGAGACCATGAGTAACGAGTCAGATTCTGGAGCTGAGAGTCCTTGTGGATATATGGCCTTTGTAGACTCTGACTTTGATGCTTTCAACAAGTCTGTATGCAACTCGAGTTATGATCTTCCGCTGATTTTGGAATGGAAAATTGGGAATACAAGCTGTGAGGATGCAAGGGGAAGGAGGGATTATGCTTGTGGAGAGAATTCAGATTGTAGAAATAGCAATTTTGGTACAGGTTACCAATGTATATGTATGAATGGATACACTGGAAATCCTTATCTATCAGATGGATGTCAAGGTAAACAAAAAAAATCATTTTGATTGTCGGGATCAGATAAAATAGCTGCTTCAAAAACTCAGCTTTCTTTCAGATTATTTAAAGCTGGAGATTATCAGAAGCAACTTTTCTGGGTGATTCTGCTACATATAAGTCATAATAATCAGTTTCCAACAACATCTTGCAAAGATCAACTAAAGCTTAGTACATTGGTTGTGTGCTGACTCCTTTATTTGCAGATATCGACGAGTGTAGAGGGCCGGAAGGTAACACATGCCCTCATGGAAGCCGATGCGTGAACACACTGGGTAGCTACTCCTGCTTAGAAAGACATGCATCACTGCTTCTGCCTATTTTAGGTACATCCTCATCGTTTTCTCGTTCTATATAACTTGATGTTAGAGTTGCATGTACTCAAACTCAATAGCTCATATTTGTTGCAAATGTAGGAACTAGCTTGGCTATTGGTCTTCTTGTCATTTTAGTCGCTCTTTCTTTCTGGATTCTCCGGAGAGTTAAGAGGATAAAAGAGAGGAAACAGAAGCAGAAATACTTCAAACGGAACGGAGGTTTACTACTAAAGCAACAGATGTCCTCATGCTCAGGAAGTCCATTGCATGAACTGAAGCTTGTTACCATTGAGGAATTAAAGAAGGCGACAGATAACTTCAGTGAACATCGTGTTCTTGGCAAAGGAGGACTGGGCACAGTTTACAAAGGAATGCTATCAGATGGAAGCATAGCGGCTGTAAAGATTGCGAATATACCTGATGAGAGTCAAGTAGGCACATTCATAAATGAAGTTTTCATTTTGTCACAAATAAAGCATAGGCATATAATCAGATTGTTAGGCTGTTGTTTGGAGACAGAAGTTCCTCTGCTCGTCTATGAGTATGTATCCAATGGTACACTTCACTACCATCTGCATGAGGTTTCTGACTCGGCTATTTCTTGGGAGAATCGACTTCGTATTGCAGTTGAAATTGCAGGAGCTCTTGCTTACTTGCACTCGTACGCCTCAACAGCAATCTTCCATAGAGATATAAAGTCAACGAACATCTTGTTGGACGAAAACTATAGAGCAGTAGTATCAGATTTTGGACTGTCAAGATCCGTATCTGTCGAGAAGACTCACTTGACAACTATGGTAGGGGGTACGTTCGGTTACTTAGATCCCGAGTACTTTAGAACTGGTCAACTCAATGACAAGAGCGATGTTTACGCATTCGGGGTCATTCTTGCCGAGCTCCTGACAGGAAGAAAGGCCATCTCTTCCATCGAGAACCAAGAGTCTCTTGCTATTTGCTTCCGGACCTCACTGAAGGAGAATTGTTTGCCTCAAATTCTTGACAAGATTGTTGCAAGTGAAGCTCTGGATTCTGAAATTTATGCAGCTGCAAAACTTAGCAAGAGATGTTTGAAGCTGAATTCACGGAAAAGGCCGAGTATGAAAGACGTGGCAGCTGAACTAGACCGGCTCACAAGGAGAACAAAGGAGCCACTGAAACATCAAGAAAGTTTCCAGGATAATTTTTCTGATATAAAGGAAGGGTTTGATAATTGCTTCAACGGCGACTCCGAGACTGAGGAAGATCTGGTGCCTTGACACCTGAGCTGGTCATTAGTTCAATACCCCCATGTAAAGACAGTCTATACACAACATATTTACACTGTTTATTCTGTTTCTTTTTTTCTAGATACTCTTATACTGTACCTGAGTAGTTGAGCTTACAGAGAAATGGAATTGGATAGTAATCTTGTATTCAAGACTTTGGTTTAAGAAGCAATGCATGTATATTTCAATGAAACGATTAAATCATTTTAAGAAGTATAATCAACTCTCTAATTTAACAAATTCACAGATAACAGAAAAGGTCAGTTTGCCATTGTACAGAACCTTACCCTTACAAAAATGTTCCTTAGTCTCACACATTCATTTCATTACATTTCTCTTCTGGCTACCGTTTATTGTTGTCAATTAAACATTTACTAATAAATACTACGCGCTCCTTAGAAACCATACACAAATCAAACGTAAATAAGGAACATTTGAGGCAACTCACAACTTCGCCAAGCGCCAAGACTTGCCTAATTTAGAAGTTAAGAGCTTAATAAAGAAATTCAGGTCTACTCAATTTCATAGCTTAGATGTTCAAGTTTGACATTTCCAATAATATTATTGCAAGTGTTATCAGTTATTATCAGGCCAAAAAAGGTGGCCATAAGTAATAACTAATGCTTTAAACACAATGTCATAGAGAGGATAGAGTAAATTGTATGCATGTGACTTATTCTTCTTAGACCTGTTACTGTCAGTGACCCAAAAACAGAAAGGCTCCAAGAAAACATAATATCAGCCAATCCTAGGCAATAGTATTTAATTCCAACAAACGAGTTGGCAGTAAATATTTTAATTTATAGCAAAGAGGACCTGAAAGTATAGCAAGACTGACCGAGAATAATAGAGATCCATTGCTTCCCTGATAAATAACCACCGGTCTGTCTGGAAGTCAATTTAGAAGACCAATTGAAGCAAATATATTGGCTGATACAATCCCAGGACCTGTTAGCAGTGGATTCTAGTCTTAAATTCTTGCATACGTGGAAAATATTTTAACTAGTGGTTGTGTGCAACACAAATATATATAATTGAGTACAAGTAGGCAAGTAGCAACAGGAAGACAAGAAGAGAAATGCTTATTCTTAACCACCATTTTCACTTTATAAAAGAAGATGTAACAGGACAGCACTAGTGATCAAAAGAAGATGTAACAGAAAGGAGTTATGCAATGTTCCCAGTTCTATACGTAATGATGAACACCCCGTGTTCAACATAATGCGAGCGAAGTCCCATTGTGTCTTTTGTATTTTTTCCCTTCACCAAATCCCCCGCCGTAGGCTAAATGACTAACGGAGTGAAATAAATTTACACTAACACAGATGATGAATTGGATAAAGCAAAAACTTAAGTCCTTTAAAGGCCGATGAATTGGATTAAGCCACTGACAATTTTAGTGAAAGTTGTGTTCTTGTCAGGGGAGGGCTTGGAATTTGGAATGGTCTACAAAGGAATGCTTCAAGATGGAAGCATAGTGGCCATGAGCAAACATCATATGAGTGTCAAATAGGCCAATTAATAAATGAAGTTTTTATTCAGTCAGCGATAAAGCCATACATATAATCAAATTCTTAGGCTGTTGTTTGGAGACTCAAGTTCCTAGGCTTGTCTATGAATAAGTATCTAATGGCAGTCTTAACCAACATCTTCACAATGTTTTCGGCTACTTATTGGGAGAATCGTCTCATATTGCAGCAAAAATAGCAGGTGCTCTTGCTTACTTGCACTCGTACGCTTCAACACCAATCATTCACAGAAATATTGATATTGCTAGATGAGAAGTATGGAGCCCTAGTTTCAGATTTTGGATTCTCGAGATGAGTATCCATTGAAAAGAGTCACTTAACATCGGTGGTTGGGGGTACATTTGGTTACTTAAACCCTGAGTATGTACTTCAGATGAGGGAAACTTACTGAAAGGAGTGTTGTTTACATGTTTGGGGTCATTCTGGCTGAACTCCTAACATGGAGAAAACCTATCTAGTCCACCAGAGATGAGGAAGGCCTAGATGTGTCCAACAGTTCATGTAAGTTCGGTATCCCATTCGTTTCATTTCATTTTTGAGTATAGATCTATTACAGTAAGTGATTCGTTTGAGATTACTCTTGAAACAAAATAATGGAAGTACCTCTAACGGTTTCAGACTTCCAGCAAAATCAGTTTCAAAATCATGAAATAGCACACAAGCCTTCAAATGTTATGGGAGAAACGACATCCAATTAGTTAATTTATAACTCGAGAAACATAAAGAATCTTATGATCATTATTTGATGGAACTCAGAGGGAGTACCTCTGAGACTCCCACTTCTTACGTATTATATCATTGCAATACGGGTGGCAGACCCAAGTTACATATAACACATAATACACAACAATCCAGGTTAACATTATGAATGATCAAGACGCAGCATATCATGCATCATCCTGCTAAGTACAAGCACTACCCCAAATAGAACAAATGAAAACGACGCACCACGGAAATAAGCATGCCCCTTTGCTAAAATTCTAGTACTTATTCATCTGTTACCATGATTCTCTTAGAAAAACATGTAGAAGGAAAGCATTAGTAGTGAAAATATTCATGCATTATCCGAAAAGAATTCCATATATATCACTGTATCAGGTAATGTGCAAAGATATGTGTACCTTAACACTGGTTAGATAAAATATTGCTGCTCCGTCTCCGTAAATTGCAAACCCGAAGACCCAACAGGCAGCATACAAGGTGATGTAACAGAAGAACAGGAAATTTTTTACACCAGTTAATGAATCCATAATGCAGCAACAGATCGTAGATGGCAAGAAGTTCAGAACACAGTTATCGTACCTCCGGAGAAGGATCGAGGTTACTGGCGTCAAATCCTTCTGCAGCAAATCGACCTAGAAGATCAACAAATTGTACAAGGGGGTAGTGAATTGTCGCTGCTGTAGTAAGCATGAGCGCAAGGTGTTCGACGAAAGTCCGAAACCGAAACAAAGAGAACTATCGTTGCGAGAGGTGAAATGCAATCTGATCTTCAGTAAGTTAGGAAGCTAACCTGCTTGAGATTTGAGAACTCCTAATTTGCGAATCTGTGTTTACTTCCCGCCAGTTTCTATTGGAGAGGCAATTCAAAAAATTAAAAAATGTAAGACCTGTGGTTTGAAACCTAGTGACCTGAAACTTATGATAACCGGTGATCGGAGCCCTTACCGGTCCGAAATCCCCCAACACAGGTAGGTAGAAGGCGTAAAACCAAGCAAGAAATTGGTAAAGAATTCGGATTGAACCAGTAAATTATCAAATGAATATGGTAAACCGGAATTAATAATAAAATTTTAATTTGGCATTGCGGAATTACTAATATAATGTATTAAAGCGTATGTAGTTGTGTGAAACTTTGTAACCAAAAGATTAATGATTGGGATTGCATTATTACATCTATAAAATAAACAAATTACTGATATGTTGAATGTGAAAGACACATTTTTAACTTTTCTTATATATCATATTAGTATATA